>UXSR01000542.1:0-27593 GCA_900604375.1 Mesocestoides corti
GTTAATGTTTCCAAACAATTGACTGAAATTCTATAATTTGCCAAACGACTTGATACACTTTTTTATCTATTGACGTATTGACAAAGACTGTCAAGCATAAGAAGATGAACCTCCTTACGGGCATGCTTGAATCTCTGTGAGCAGTTGATGTGCATAATATGATGATGAGCACGGTTAACTGTCATTGATAGAGCGACTAGAACTAACCATTAGCTTAATCCTCGGAAAGACCATCTTTATCGTACGCACAGCTAATCCCCAACGAGTACAATATCTGTCATTTCTGCAGCCTTGTCGTTGTGAATGGAATGAAAACAGGTTCATATTGCGGAAGTTGAGGCTATTGAACGCTTCGATATTATTTTGGTTCCTGGATGAACTGCGAGTTCCTAGTGAGGAATTTAAACTGATCTACGTCTATCATATTGCACAGTTTCAGGCGATAGAAGTGGCGAGGATGACTAGGGACGTCGGATAGACAGTAGTATATTTTATTGGTCAATTTCCTTTTAAGACGATTTCTTGACCTCGTAAATTGGCTATCTTGTGGTTTTGGTTTATTTGAGTCAATGGTACCTACATAATCATCTAAATGTAGCAGGTATGTTTTTTTTATTGAAGATCATTAATTTGAATACCTAATATGAACTGTTTTTAATCCCCTATGCTGCCCTTTCGATCCTAATGGCATGCACTAGTTTTTCGTCGCGCCTTAGCGGAATATTTTGCAATATTATTCAAAGCAGACGTTGAGATGACTGGCAACGCGAAGCATCATAATTGATTACTTTGTTTCCGATCTCTATTTTTTGGATCGGAAGATTGTTCACATGCAGGCAATAAAAACGAATTTAATTTTTCTTAACGTCAATATCCATTACACATATCCACATTTGATTTTAGAGTTTAAACCCCAAAATATAATACACCTTAATCAGAGCTCTGTGTAGAATGAAAACGTTAATGAGCTTTCTGTGGTCATAGTTTTTCAGAATACGAGCTTGTTTTGTGTCGTTACTTTCGTCTTTTCACAGCAATCTATCACATCGGCTACTAAGTTCATAAAAATCCACAGACTCCTTATATTAATTTTATTACATTTTTTTCATCACTTCCCTTGAATTCGGAAATCAAAATATGTATTCCCGCTAAGCCGCATTATTTGCTTATTTAAAATTACACGTTTTTGTGCATTTGTTAATCTTTAAATTTATATCAGCGATTTGTTGTGTAACTCTAATTTTTTAAATAAAAGAAAAAAAAATCGCTCAATTATTTTCATTGCTATGTATTCTTGTGGGTTTTAAATAATGAATATATTTCATGTATTTCAAATAAAGACCTACAAATGAAATTGGTGTGACATGGATTGTTAAGCAACACCTTTATTCAGGCTGAGATGTTGTTGTCCATTATGGCGTGGCCATCGCGTGATTAGTTATAAAAAGGTAGTTTTAAAATTTCTAGAGCAGCCACTGTCTTTTTTTGGTTTGCTCTGCTCTAAAACTGCAGTCGCTGTTGTGTCAATTTTGAGGTAGTGATCAGTTAATATTTAAATTCCAGAACATCGGAATTTTACATAAGCTCTCTGAGATCATTATGCTAAGTCAAAAAACGTAGAAATGCCTGTGTCCAGTGTATATGTCACCATGTCAATAATAATTTAAATTTTTCAAAAAGTTGGTCAATGTTTGCAAAGCTTTTTAAATAATTTTATTTGTTTATCTGTTCCAAATATGACCTTAAGTCCTCCTTACCATTCTTCTTCGTCCAATAGTCGTCTGGCGCCTTGCTGAGTCCTGCTTACAAGGTTCTTTTGTTGGTGTTGGCGTTCTTCGTACACGATCCGCTTATTCGCCTTCACTGTATTATGTGATATGGCCCTTCTTCCTGTGAGCTTCATTACTTGGGCCATTCAATGTCTGACTACGCATTTCCTTAAGTGTTTTGTTTTTTTTCAATCGTTGGCATCCTCTGAATCTAAACTTCCTTTTTATTCTGGGTACCTTCCTCAGCTATTTCCATTATGTTTTGAATTTTTTACTAAAAGTAGACACGCACACACTTATTTGCACCCGGAGCACTTCCATATGGTGTCGATTTCGAATGACCTAATGAAGTACCTTGTTGCGGTATTAGTAATTGGAAATCACTGATCAGATAATGTTTATATTAAATTTCACGTTACTATTTTTTTGGATTTGCATGAGGAAAAAAAGGTTCCATGCTTACTTTTTTGTACCTGCCTTTAGTAGATTTACCTTTAAACTTTTGTGTTTGTACATGGTTACCCAATCCGTTCAACCAGGATATTCGTATTCCTGTAGTTTTTTTGTTTTTGGATCTTTATTTTTGCTGCAGATGTCAGGGTTGTGGACTTGCGACAGCAAGTGGTTTGTATTTATAAGCCATTTACCTAAATTAATACGAAACATATCATTGTATCGTATCGAAATTTCTATTCCGCAGTGTGCGTCTACAGATATGTTAAGGCACATGATGGCTAGATGTAACTCAACTTTGATTATGATTTACTGTTACAAATTTGTGAAACAGATCCTTGTTATACATTCTTGCATTGTCAGAATACATGAAGGCTTAAAGCTAATTAAGCACTCAACAATATGTCTGCATCTAAGTATTTTCGAACTTCCAATATGCAAATCCAGCATGAACTTATTCCTTATGTGTCATCAACCGCCCATTTAAAAGCGTTGTTCCGCGTAATGCGTTCACGTGTGGTCCTTTCAGCCTGTTAACCATGATTTTATTATCTCAAAACTTCATTTATTTGTTATTTAAAGTGGCGACGTTTTTAATACACAAAGTCTGAATTGTATTTGCAGTAATGGATGCTCATTTGCGCTGAAAAATTTGCTTTGCCATGTTTGTCCGTAGTTTAGGTGTATTGACTTCCGCGTATTTAATGTATCTTAATCTGTCTCAAGATCCAACAAGAATTCAGCAGCGGGTACGATTTTATGCTCATCTTGCGTAAACACATTCGCCAATCGTACGTCTTCGTTTTGGCTAAGCGTCATTTTTCTGCATCTTAAACGTTTAGAATAATGCATGTTTTCCGGGAAAGGCTGCATGGTCTACTAGATAAAGAAGCACTTTTTAACAGGTCTTTAGTTTAGGGTGTAATTTCCATTCTCTTAATAACTGCTGATACCCATCGTTTTCTGCCCTTTCTAGAGCATAGTTCGCCCCCTTTCACTGGTAAATTGGTTTTTTGGCTCTATTTACCGGTGTGTTCGTAACGATCATAGTCCATTTCACTTGCTCGTTTGGCCTTGGACATCTGACGGCACTTTCGCTTCTTCACTGCACCCTAGCATAAATCATTTTGCCTTGATCAAGCACGATAAGGGACTGGTGTTCATTCACTAGACTTTTCACTTGCCTCAATTTTTTTAATTTTTATAGGAGGACAACTTCAACTTTCCAGGAAGTCCAGTAATCGGTTCTCCTGGCCGACGATCAGACGGCGGTGAAACAACTGCAGGTTCAGTCAACTTAACTCAGCTTGAACAGAACGTTATGCGGGGCGTACCAACGTTGCAGCAATATGGTGGCAAAATTGAAGTCCCCGACTCCGTCCCCAAACGCGAGTATTACACTAGCCTGCGTCGATTCGGTACAATGTGTAGACATGGAAGTGTTTCCGGAGGGTCAGTTCTCGGTGGAGCAGGAACGATGCTTTCTCCTGTGACAGCCGTGGGTTCGCCTTATCCTAGTGCAACTATGGGCCGTACTGCTACCTATGGGCGGTCAAGCAATTCCGCTTCAAACTTCAAGCCATCGGGGAAGTCGGTGGAATGTGCGGTGATCATGCTTGATGGACTTCAACAGACTTTTAACATTGACGTAGGTTTATCTGAATTGTTTTCCGATTTTTATGTAGTTATTTGAATCGAAGAGTTGAAAACCAAACCAGTGTAGTTTGTTTTGTGTTTTATTTAAGACCAATAGTTTTACCTTCCATCACGTTACCCAGATTACTTACGCAACATTATTAGCTTTTACATTTTATCACTAACATAGATCAGTTTTACCCTTAAGTGCTATTGACATTTCCCATGATAGTGTGAAAAGTATCGTGTCTGTGAACATTCCTGGAGATTCTTGAAGCCATACATGTTGTAAATCAGCATTCTTCTGACAGTTAAAGTGCATTTGTTTTCCTAAGAGCTTCAAAAAACCACTAAATTTCATTTTCCCTTGAGTCTCTTTCTGACAGCTTCATAGAAAATGTGTTTTGTTCATAGTTAAGGTCTTATGTTACTTATTTTCGATGAGAATTCTAATTAAAGATTGGTAAATACGGTATTTGACACCCATGTTAGTTAATTTTGTCTTTAGCGCTATCAGCCTCACCACTTGTCAGTTCACAATTATTTTATCTGCTGTTTATAGAAAGCGGCGTATGGCCAACAACTTTTTGATGCAGTTTGTTCCAATCTTGATCTCCTAGAGACCGATTTCTTTGGAATCAAGTACCTTGCTCCTGATAACACCATGGTATGTCCTTTTTCTACCAACGGATTTGGGGACTTGTGACTGAAATCTTTTGGATGCTCCCACAAAAGTTGTTGCATTGCCAATGACGTCTCTGAAGGATGATTTTGCCGAATTCTGTTTACTGCTTGAAAATGTGTGATTTTATCAGCAAAATCGAATGGAGTACATTGATAACATAGCTTTGTGCTAACATTTTTAGCCACAAGATCTGCTCTGACCCCTCTTTGTTATACCAGACCATTACGAATGACGCAGTCCCCACGATTTTTACACGCCGAGTTTAATAATTTTGGTAATGTTGTCGGATTGGCTCAAAGCTAAACTATGTTGGTCGTAGAATTCGGGATTTTACTTTCTTATTTCTCTTTTTGTGTCATTTACGCAGTGCTAAAAGATTTTCTTTTGGATCCTGTAACCATAACTGCACCTCTTTTCCTTCTGATCCACCTTTATTTGCACGCAACCGTCGCAACCCTAATTTACACGCACTTGGGTTTTTGCGTAATTGGTTCTTGTCACGGCCTTTCTGCCTAGGCCTTGTGTTACCTGTGTCTGTCTGTAGCCTCCTTGCGCCTTTGGCCGGCTCTTACTGTTTGTCATTGATCATGAATACCACATAGAAAAGGCGGTTAATACCTTGGCTGTTTCCGACGCCTTGTTTCAGTCGATTTTTGAACAAATGTCACTTTTGTTCTAATTAGTGCTTGTGTCTATTGCCCTTTTTACTCAATTTACTCGTGTTTTTTTTTAAATTGCCGACCATCCATACTAAATTTCTGTAATTAATTTAGAACGCAGACAATGGCGACGATACTGGTATCAGTTTGCTCCTGTAGATGCCAGCTTCTGCACAATGGATAATGTTCCTAACTGGCGCAGAAAAAGTACAATTGCGAAATTGGAATAATGTGATGGGACATTGACTTAGCAATATGCAACCTAACCAATGTGGGCATGCGTATGGCTGACTGACACCCCACACTCAACTCCCCGCAAAGAAATGCTTTAGTCTTTAGTTCATGCACCACACGGTTAACTTGGATGCGTTTCTTGGCTTTTTTGTCTGTCAGTCGCCTAATGTTCACGTTGGTTAGATAACGCCTCTATGCAACGTGGCGTGTTCCCACCATGTCAACAATTTTTTTTCAAAATCGTGCTGACTAACCACCAGCCTCTTCTAGGGTTGTTTTCCTTCCATCATGGCATGAACCTTCGTTTCAAAATTAGAGGTCAACCTGGAGTAAAGCTAGTATTTTGTCTATCAACATGAAAATGTGCTGCAATTTAGTAATGCCATGAAAGTCAGAATGAATATTATAACCTCCTTTTTTATCTTGGTTTCAAATTATCAGAGGTTAATTATCAAATTTTTATCACATTATGTTCATTTTAACTCGTCCGTCAAACGTTGCTATAATCCGATGATAATTTATATGGAATTTGTGCACAAGCCTGACTCGGATCCCTACTCACGCACTTCGGTGATATAACAGAAGGTTCGAAATTTGCTGAGGTATTATTCTATCTCAGAATTGAAGTATTCGATTTTGAGTACAAGTCAAATTCATTGGTTTTGGTCTGTGTCATTTGATCTGACCGTGTTTATCTTTCTTCTGCGTCTACTATGACAGGTAACCGTCACATCACCCGTATTTAAAGTTGCCAATGGGTCAGCATCCCTAGTTTGGCTCCCATCGTTTGTTACCGTGACATGAATCTTATTGATTCAAGCCTTACTGCTTTCAACCAAATAGAACCAGCATTTCTAAATATGCCTTAAGTATCGGTAAAGCCATCTGGTTTTTTTTGTAAAGGCATTTGACTAATATTGCTTCTTTTAACCAGCAGGACTAATTACCGCCTCTTACTATGTTTCCTTAAAAGTTTGTAGAAGTGTGAGGTAACCGGGATTACATGTGCTACGAATTTTAAGGAGGTCACCTCGCTCTAGTGGTACACATTTCGCTGCCCACTCATATTGCCTGAAACTAACTAGCGGGTTTCCCTTACGGGTGACAACATACCAACACGTTTCAGCGATCTCTTATATTGGTTGAGCACTGGAAATTCACGCATGTCGGCTTCAGTGAGCAATCTGCTGTTCAGACAAATTTATTTGCTCAGTACTAACTTGGCATGGTGTTCACTTGTCAGCAGAAAGTTGCTTTTGTGCCCCTTTACCACTTTTTTTCCCAGCACCCCCTAACCCTTTTTTGTGGTCTATGCATCTGCTTTCATTTGAGAAAAAAAAACAGGTGTTTTGGTAAGAATTGTTTTTTTGTGGAAACGTAAAACATCCGTTTAACGAAAAAGTTGTCGCCGAAATACGTTAGTATATCTTATGAATGCCTACGCCAATACATTCTCCTATTGGAAACGTTGGCAGGAAAAGGTCGTAATTGGCACAGCAATCGTCGTCCGGCAACGCTAGTGCTGTAATGCAAGGCAAGCTGGTTTTTAGGCAATTCGTATGACTAACCGCGCTTCACACAGTAGTCGGTTGAATACGGTCTTGCTTGAAGTGGACGATGCCAACGCCGATGTTTGCGAGTGCTGGTTCGCGTCCAAGTGGTATAGGCTCTCTCAGGTGCATGCGTGAGAGGTTTTCGCATAGCTGCCATCAAGTCAGTGCTACTGATTTCACAAAAAGGTCACATCAACCTCGGGGTAAATGAGACGGTCAACAGGAAGGGCGTTGCGCCCTGCCGTGGCAACGTCAGGCCATGAGCCCATTGAGGCTTGGCAGGTTTCTCTTTCAATTCGGGCGAGATTTTTCCGAGAATCCACAGTGCACCCATCTCTCACCAGCATTCTCCAAAGCACCTCATCGATGAGTTTTTCGGTAACAATTTTTAAAAAGCAATATCTGTTGGCCCTCACGTTGATGGGAGGTGGTCAAATTTGGTTAAATGTATTATTAATCTTAGAACTTGAGTCATTAGAAGTCCTCATAAACTGTCGCATTTTTAGCCACACCATTTGGACATGCAATCGGTCCATTTTGGTTCGGAACATAGACCCATGCCAAGATTCTAACATTTTTTTAGGATAATTCTCATCATAATTTTCGGTTTTGCATCGATTTGTAATTCATCATTCATTTTTTACCAAGACACCTCGATTTTTTCGTAGGTCCACGTAACGGGGTTCTCAAGGCATTTGCGTTGTGTTGCATTGGTTAATTGTGCATTCGGTTGGCGATTTCCGTTTAGTGTGAATTACGCGAATTAGAATGTATCCTCGGAAATTTACTAGTTTTTGCTTATTTTGGATTTCCGTTTACCGTGTTTGCATCTAATTTTTGTGTCAAATTTATAGTACTTCTGTAATTAACTCTGACTGGCTGTTTAAACCTCACTGAGATAGCCTGTTGGTAAAATACCTCGTCTCTTGATCTCACCGTTCTACTGTGTCTATGACAACACGTTCTTAGGGAAAGACTAATTCCTGACGTCAATTGATCACAGTTTGCTGTGTTTTCTTACTTGCGACCATGGTGAAATGATCCGAACCACCAATGAAAGTGACCTACCCGCATTTAGGAGCCCTAGATTTTGGCATTTAACCCGGTGGAAGTTTGCCGCCGGTGCGAGCGGCGTCCATTAGCCTTCGTGCATTTTTTTCGAAATGCAAACGTTTCAGCTTTGCAATGCGCATCGATAACTCATGAATACTGTGATGTTTATTTGCCCCCGAGTAGTTGCTCCAATCGTGCTTAATCGACATCTTGTAATGTGCTTTAAAGTGCCTTTTTACACGGTGCTTTGATTGGCTACCAGCCCGTTCCTTCTTCCTGTATTCTTCATGCTCTCCTCATTTGCCCCAGTTCCTGCTATATTTTGGGACCCTTTGCACCTCCCATTTCGTCTAAATGCTTACTTGCTCCTTTCAAGGGAAGGTGGACAGAATCTCGATAGTCGATGGCGTCCTTGCCTCCAGCATCCATTTCATCTTCATCTTGTAGAGTCAGGCTCTTATCAACAATTGTTGAAAAGCAATGACAAGCGACTTCCTAGTTTTTCGCATTTCTGTCGTTAAATTATCATAGCTCCGCTTGAATTGTACGATTTTTCTTAAATGGGGTATCTGAGTTTTGTGTGATCCATGGCATAATTAACTTCTCGCAATAAATCATGGTTTAATTTCCTCTGATTCCTTTCATAGGAAGTCTCTCGTTGCATTTATTTATTCACAACGGAAATACTCGAGTACTAGATATTTCCAATGTTTTAGATAGTATTGGGTCAGTGGGCACAAATAATTATATAGAATCTGGTAATCTTCTCGTTAAGCTTCATGGCTTTCCGGTCTCATGTAATATTAATGGGTCATAACGGGCGATTTTTTGGAATTAAATAATCACCAACAGGGCTTGTAACATTGTTTCTGATTTGCTCTGTTTAAAAATTCCCCTGACGATGCTGAATCGTCACGTTTGACCCTCACGAACGAACGCTGGCCTTGTAGACCCCTCACGTTCACTTGTTTTTATGTTATTAGTTGACATTGGCTGTGTTACCGGTCGTGAATTGTATGCTCACTGGCTCTCAAATGTCTCTGGCCTTAGACTAACCAAATTTGTATCCATGCGAACATTTTGCAGGCAACCTCCAACAAACCACGTATTTCTTGTGATAAATTGTTTGGTAAATTTTGCATTCATTAATGAATATCTCAACCAAAATTAGTGCTGAATTCGCTCATGGCTACTCGTTTCTCTTGGATCTTGGTATTGTCGCGGGTCCTGCCAGCATGTCTTTTAAACCGGGATGAATCATCGGGCTATCTTTTTGTCACAGCTACGCAGTCGTTGTGTTCCATTTGATTCTGGATTGTCACAGCTGCAATACATTTTAACCAACTATGAAGTTGTTACATTCATCATTTTACTCAACCTTTTCGCTTTTTCAGTGCTGGCTCAAAATGGATAAAAAGGTCGCCAAACAGGTGGGCAGTAAGTGAACGCTTGTTTTTGTCTAGTTCTTTAGTTGCTTGTCGT
The DNA here is from genome assembly GCA_900604375.1 of Mesocestoides corti. Taxonomy (NCBI): domain Eukaryota; kingdom Metazoa; phylum Platyhelminthes; class Cestoda; order Cyclophyllidea; family Mesocestoididae; genus Mesocestoides; species Mesocestoides corti. The sequence continues at coordinate 9,524 of UXSR01000542.1, forward strand.
ACAGTGTGTTGTCACACCGCTTACTACTCTTAACTGTAGAAAATTGGCTCTTCGAGTTTCAAGTCAAGTTTTTCCCCTACAACATCGACTCGATAGCAGAAGATCTTACGCGCTACTTTTTATGCCTTCAAGTTCGTCAGAATCTCCTTAGTGGACAGTGAGTTTTATTCGTGAATTTGTCTTTAAACATATTTCTGTGTGTCTAATTTTTCGATCCAGCTGTGTAGCGCGGGTTTTTATTTGTTGTCGCCGTTAATCAAGTGACTTCATGAATTACTACAATTACATGTAGACTTGATAAGTAACGTTTTTTGGAAGCTAGATGCAAGAACTGATATGAAAGACCCTTTCTGTATTGGTGCAATCTTTTGTAATTTATCCAATCTCACAAATTCACTCTTGTTGGTATACGCGAACTGTTTTTTTCCGCTTCGCACTGAATTTTGGTTTTTGTGGGATCGGTAATGTTGTCGAGAATCTTCCCGTGTAACAATTTTTTCACTTATCGCACACGAGGCAGTTCTGACATTAGGGCTTGTTGTTCACGCCTCAGAAATTCACCACCTTCCTCCCTCTCTCTCTCTCTCTCTCTCCTGACCTGGGTGGGCGCTTTTACCACTTTGAACTCTCGTGCCTTCCCACCCGATTCAGCATCTCCAATCAGAGTTCAGCTTTGTCAATCACTCAACAGCCAAGGTGGCACACTCGTTCTTGTGGGCCACAGCTGCTAACTTGCCTTCCAAGTTCCATGCAGTGTATGGTTTTGGGTCCGCTTGCACGTTTTCTATCTCGATTGTATCCTTGCGCGCCCTGGGGGTTCTTTGGTCTAGTAAATAAATCGCGAAATCTCCGGAAATAACCTCAACCTCAGACGCTCTCGTGGTGTTTACAATTATATGTGTTTCCGATTTTAGTCAATTTTGGTCGTTTATTTTTGGTCGTTTAATGCCTTATTAAGTATAAAATTTTCATCTGCGTGTGCTAGGGGCTTAATCTCTGAGCTTTCCTTGAAATACCACATGGCTGAGGTATTTGTATTGTCTCTTCATGGGAATCGCTTGCTTTCACCTACCCTCCGGAAGCAAGTTAGTTTCATTTTGAACATTTATGCGTCCCACCAATACTCCCTAAGTCGCATTCCACGAAAGCCCCTTAGGCGAGCCACATGTCGTTTGATGTTTATTGCATCGTTGCGCCTTATGCTAGTCAGTTCAGCGTAACTTGTTTTATGGTGATAATTAATATCTGTGCTCCAAAATCTACTCACGTCTGACAAATATTCGATATTTTCTCATTCCTGCTTCATTCACTGAGTTTCCATGAATGGAAGGAGGGTGATCTGGGGCACAAGGATAGTTTGTCAGCATCGCTAATCTTACTTCCTGCTGGCCTGCCTTTCCGGTGATTAAGTCGCCTGTTGATTCGATCACGAACCGTCGGACCTCAGGATTGCTTTTTGTCGTTTGGAAAGCCAAGCAACTGTAGTGCAATCAATCCTTAAACCGACGTTTGCTCTTTCATTTTGCACAATTTAAACCCCATCTTTTTTAAGTCAATCAGCTACCCGCCTGCTTAACACGGCTGTATGAAAGACGCATTTCCTCTCAGATCACCTATCTACTCTTCCCATTTCTACCTCTTTGTGAATTTTGATTGAATCGGTTAAAAATTACTCGATCGCCGGCCAATTTTTCAATGTTTCACCCTTCTATTTATGAGGAAGCTCTCTCTGTTGTAAACTAATCACACGTAAAATTTTTGGCTTAATTAGACACCAGGGCTTCTTACCATTCATCATCGTGTATGTTAGTTACGATGGAAATTGCTACTCACGCCGAAAGGCTTCTAGCGTTGTTTAGATCAACAGGCTTTTCTTTCCTAATTTAGCTCCCGCCCACACTTTCGAACCTTTTATGTTTTTAAGCGTTCCTATGCATTTACTACCTCGGGATGTGTGCTTCTTGACACGCAGCAGGTGACATGTAAAGCCAAACTTCACTTACTGCTACTCTAAGCCGGACTTCGCTCATGCGGTCAAGCAGCGCACTCAGTTCATCTTTAATACCTTCGCATTCTACTTATCTATAAATAGATATGTGTTGATGCACTATTTGCGTATTTACCAAACATCCACACCACGTCAACGGGGGTGTGTGTGTGTGTGCTTCTTTTATTGATAGGTCGTTTTCGTTTTGTCCCTTATACATTGGTAGGTAGTTTGCACGAAAACATAAAAGCGACCCGTCGATCGATTCGTCGTCCTATCAGTGTGTTAGTGGTTCCAACTTTGCGTCATCTCCCAGCCTAAACATGGGTACTAGACGCTTCCCTTGCCTGTATTGTGTCTTGACCTAATCCTACGCAAACGGTAAATTCACACGAAACAAGTTACTCTCTCGTACGAAACTAATTTTCACATCTAAATCATGGGTGGTAGCCACGTGCTAAAACTCAAGTGGGTTCCTGGGGCTAGTAGTAAGTTGGCGCACCAAGCACCGCTGTGGCTAAGGGCGCCGTTTTATGATATTATTTCTTACTATTAAAATTTCAATGCCATTGCTGTTGTTTACACTCAGAAAGTCGCACTCAATTGGTCAAAAAGTTTATTCACCGTTAATTATCGTGTCGTAATTCAATCAGCCATGTGGATCTCTTAAAGTCGTAAGATATTTACTACTGTCCGTGAGATTGATTGTGTGTAATTATAAACATAGCTAGTCATTCAGCGCTTTTTGACTATGGGAACTGATTACGCGAATTAAATGATCTGCGTCATGGAGGCGGCGTCGGAAGGGGAGGTGGTCTTAATCGGCAGCGCTGTCACTTTCGGCCGCTTGATGACTCACCTACCGGCCGACGCGGGCGTCGGTCGTCGTTGTCGGCCTCATCCTGGCTGGTTCGGGGTTACTTAACGGGTCACTCGGTCGGGTTTCCCACGTGTTCTTTATGCAGTCGGTCAAACATTGAAGCCTATGTGAAACCCCGTATCGTGGTTGTGATATCTACGGGCCTAAAGACATCAATCACTTTTGGTAGCCTCGTGTTACTTGTTAGCCATTCACCACCCAAAATGCTTGCATTTCTCACAAATGATCGGAAGCCTATTAATCCACAAATTACACTGCAGTTCGTTTTTATAATCCCCTATTGTCGGGTGATTTCGTTCGCTGTAATTTAGATGAAAACGTCAGCCTCCCCAGCACCGTTCGCTTACATCCATTCTTAATCCTTGGGTATTACTATTGCCATCCGTAGTTTTTAGTCAAAATTTTTTGAAAATCCAAGTTCTACATCTGCGGCACTTTCTTACCACGACTATAAGTATAGCGAAGCCTTGACTATTAATTTTCCCCGGGTTACGCAAACCTATCTTGACAGATATGAATGACATCGACGAGTTACCTCGGATTGAATGTCGTTTGAATCTTACCAATTGCTTCCTTGTCAAGTGCTTGACTACTCCACACATTACCAGCCTTAAACGTTTTACCGGCTTTTTATCAACCGAACTTGTACCAGCTTTGACTGTCATGGGCATTTTGTGGTAGACAAGGATGCAGGGTGCAGATTCTGTTGGTTTCCCGTGCTCCTGTCTCATAATTTCTTGTTTTTATTTCGTGTATCTGGTTTTTTTTGTTAAGTTGTCAGGTGATTCTGTAAAAACAGTCCAAGTTGCCACCTGGTTAGCACACTGGCAGCTTTTTCTCTCTTGTTAACAAGTGAACTCTCTTGTTAAATCGAATTAAACTCTACCCGTTTTTCTGTCCACTTGAATATGAAAAAGTGCACCTGAGACACTTTCACAATTTTGCATGTCTTTTTGAAATTCCGTCCTCTGACTCATTCGGCCTCGTGGTAAACCGAAGTTCCTGAAAAGTTTTGGGCAGAATATGGTGACAGAATTTTGTCAGGCATTTAATTCGGTAGCCTTGTCCCAGAAATAGCTTCACTCCAACCTTCGGCGCGGGATTGACAGCCATCACGGACACCGTGTCCATAACTTTCACACCTCGTATGACCTCGTAACGCATGACTCATCTCTCCTAGCGACTAATTTTTGTCATCTTGATTGTGCTATTTTTAACGGCTATAGTTTACACATCTGGTTACCTATCGTGGGTTAATTGTAATGCTATGTGCTGTTAGTATTGCATTGCCAAAGGTATCACGCAATGAAAGTGGTCTCAGACCCTTTAATCTATCACTCGTTCAAAATTTATGCATGTTTTGTACAGAATTCACCATGAAGTTGTGCTAGCTCTCGATTACACCAACATTTTTTGCAGTGTAGCCCTCCCAAACTCCGGTTTTCATTAGCTTAGCACTTTGAAATGTTAAATTACCTGTGTGAGTTTCCCCTTCAAATAGGCTTCCTTGCTCCTTCATCTCCTACGTCATCCTCGGGTCCTATGTTGTGCAGTCGGATGCTGGCGATTTCGACCCAAAACGACACCAAGGCATTGCTTACATCCGTGACCATCCGTTCGCCCCTAGTCACCTCCAGAGCAACGAAATGCTTTACCGCATTGCCGAGACCCACCGCCTGCACCAGTACGTTGAGTCACTGTCCTTCGCCTTCGCATTACCTTGAGCAGCATACTGCGCCTTTCTTTGGATTACTTGATTTAATTGGCTTAACTTAACTTAAACCTCTAGACAAAGTTAGACTAGCGAGCATCCACCTTCAGAATGTAGATATTTCACGCAAAGGAGCCCCGATTAGCATTTTTGTAGATTTGAGACGTCTAACGTTGGATAAATCCGCTTTCAGAACGAAGAACTGTTAGCCTGTGATCCCACCAAAAAATTCAACTTTTTTACCACAACTCCTCCTATCCCTCCCTCTGATAATCACTCTTTATTGTGTACGTTCAACTCAGTTCAGAAAAGGATCTGTTTATTCTCCTAATCGTTATTTTATGTTATCTACTTTGCATTCATTGCTAGGTCGTTTAGTGTGTGATGTCATGTTTTACCTCGCTAACATGGTGCTCCAGTGATTGTTTACGTTCTGCCATTATTTTTCATATTTAACAGTTCTCAGTAAGTTACAGGTAAATGGTTCAAGTCTTGCCAAACATTATTGACCGAGGAAACAAAGTTTGTTTTTATTGCATGTTCTAGAACCCGTATAGCTCCCAGTGCCAACACTACGTTCGGTGCTAGTGATTAGCCTATTGTACATGATGAATCGATTAATTCGGCGATGGGGTAAACAGCTAGAACTGTGGAAGACCACATCTTTTTAAAATTTGTGACACTGTGCACGCTTCTCTCCGGACTGGATCTTCCCTATATCTTTTGGTCTCTATTTAGCCAAGCTGAAAAGCTAACTTCAGAAGTGGTCTGTGATTAAACACAACAGCTGAGGAATTCGTAACGCAGCTTTTTGTCTAATCTGCTCCGGATGTAGTAAGCGATTAGCAGGATCTGCTGTCGTTAAACATAGTTTTGAAGTGACCTTCGATTCAGTTCGATTTTTTAATTATTTTGTCGCACTTTTTCATGTTTGCTCGTGAATTTTAATGTTGAATCTTCTTTCTCTTAAAATAATTTCTTATTGTACTTAGCACAGCCTAATTATTTAGTTTGGTGTATTTTCGTTGCTTTCTAAGTCGTTATTGATTTCGTACACACCTATTACGTGACGATTTGCGTGTTGTAGGCCTTAGTATTACCCTCTGTGTGGTTTTCATTTGGAATTTGGTCTAGCACTCATCCCAACTGAGATCTCTATAAATGCTGTTTGACTTTACTTGACATTTTGGGCCCACTAGCCATGCAATTCAACGTCGTGGCCGTAATGACTACTAACGTGTTATTCAACTGGTAACTGGATGTACTTTATTCAACATCGACATATCACCTAAGTGAGAAGTTGCAAGGGATACAAGGATGATAGTGGCCTTCTTTTCCGACTTGTCATCAGCCCACCTCTCAACGGGTTTCAGTGTTACTGCTGCACGAAACCATTTTTTAACCCCTGGGAATCCTCGAGTAATCGTTCTGTGGTCTCATTGAATAATTGCCCGGCCCTCATGCACCGCATACTCGCGTCTTATTTGTTACCTTCTATGTACTTAGTCATGTGACGCTGGTGATTGAATTCGTAATTTTTATTACATGGTTTTATCACATTGTAGTTTCCTTGGTTGCTAGTGTTACATTATGGATCGAAATTAATAAATTTGGGGTTTCGCTTAATTTTCAGATGGTATTGTGCACATAGGCTCATCAAGGGTCAACTCAAGCTCATTTTAGTTTCCTGGTTGGTCAATTGGTCAGTTATTCCAGAAATGAGCTATCTTGTCCTCCACAAACGTGGAAACGTTTAAACGTACATGTTCATTCACGGCGTAGCATGATCGCCTTAAACTGTTAGTGAACAATAAAAAGAAGCGTATAAAATGCGCCAAACTGTAGATTTTCACGGTCAATTATTAAAGGACATCGTTTTTTGTAGAAGTACGGAACTTTCGATAGCTCATTTGACCGCATACGTCGTTGGATGCTGCAAGCGAACCAAATGGTCTAAGTTTACTGCATAATGCGCGCAGAACTATTGTGCACCCTTGCATCACTATTTGCAAATGGAGCGAAACCGCCATTTACGAATTTCGACCCGTGCCGCGTGTAGCAGTCGCAAGTTCCCGTTTTAAGGTGCTGTAACGAAGCCCAAGCAATATCGGGTAGCCCAAGGGAGTGGCGGTGGTGGAACCTGCACACTGGAGCTGACCTTTTTTCGCGTCACGAGCCTCCACTTGTTTTGTTTCGTCCTGGTTTCCTCATCGCCCCTGTTTTTTGCGCCTCGATTCTGCTTTCTTTTAATGCAGGGCGAGGATGCTCCTTGGAGTACGCTCTTGAACTGCCTAGATTACGTGGTGGAGCGCGCTGGCGTGTTTTAGCCTGTTTAGCACAAGCTGACCCCTCCTCATGCATCACACTAGGGAATATCCTTTAACCTATCAAAATATTGTCAAAGAAAACGTCGTGGATTTAGGCGCCTAATCCTCGTGTAGCATGTGTACCAGTGTTTTCGTTACATGGGCTCCACAGTAAGCGTTTTGCGCCATTCTCAAATGTTGCCTAGCTGGTTTTAGCCTGACATGCCCACACACGCAACTGTCAAGCCGCGTGAATGTCGCCTCAGTGTGCATACACCTCACACGCTTCCTTACCTCAGTGACCACTATATTTTCATTTTACTGCCGCCCACAACGCGAGTAGGGTGCGCATTACGGTTGCTACCAAACAAGACTTGATTAAAGTACGATTTAAATGGTTACGGAACAAGTATCCGCATTGCATGTGGTCTCCCATGCCGCTATTTTACTAAATATAGACAAACCAGAATCGCAATGGCATTCATTTGCTGATCTGATGTGGTTTTCTTGCCAAGAGACATCTTACTTCTTCATGGCCGTGGGGTCGTTTGTGTGCAAGCACCCTTTCCCACCTATCTCGATGGCTGATCTTTTGTGTGGCGCTATTAATCACGCCTTCACGTGCTTACTGCCTGCCTTCCTTCCTCACCCCTTTTAGTGGCCAATGTCCGGAAATGGCAGATCGGAATTTCCTAAATAACGCCAAAAAACTCGCTCTCTACGGTGTTCATATGCACAAAGTTACGGTAAGTGTGCTTTTTTTTATATTTACCTACTCTCTTCCTATGCATTCGTTTGAATGGACAGGCAGTACTGCCAGGTAGTTAAGTAACCTCCGATTTAAGGGTTGCTTTCCGGATTCTGATAAGGAAACCGGCAAGTTATTTGTCTGACTGGCATGTTGCACAACTCCTGGCCCGTTAAAGCTTCTTTCGTACGAAATTTGGCTCCGTTTTGTTAGGTTTCTAACCAATTTCATGAAGTCTTGAGCTGTTTCATTATTGCTTGAATCTCGATTTCTATACCTTTCGTAGCGATTCCGAATTCACATTTCTTTTCCCACCATGTTAACCGTAGCTTCAGTTAAATGGTTATTTTGAATATTTGCCAAAAGTTTGGCCAATGTGGTTATGTGTGATGCTAATTACGCGCAAATATCCTAAGGTTCACTGACCAGTGTGGCCAGTTGAGGCACTCCCTGCTTATTTTGAGAGTAACTTGCTTTCAGACTGGGGGCTTGTTTCGCATTTGCTCCAGTGTTCTGTGTTTGAATCACGTGTAGTTTCATGGGGCGAAATACCTTCATCTTCGGGTCGTGTTATCACCGATCCAGCCGTAATTGTCACATCTAGTCGAAATTAAAGCGATTAAGACATAAGTTGTTGTTTCGTCTTTGAACGTGTTGAGCTTTTGAGCAATTGTACTATCAACTCATCCACACGCCTTTCTGTGAAATCCGTGTGTGTGTGTGTGTGGTCGGACGCTATCAGTGATTTATTGAACTTGTGAGTTTACATTTGTGCCCTTTGTTAGAGCTCATCTGGCGTGGAACACGGACTGGGCGTCTACTATGGGGGCCTCCTCCTCTACCTTAGTCGCATCCGCCTTCAGCGATTTTCGTGGCCGCGAATTATCAAACTCTCTTATAGGAAGCGGCACTTCATTATGATCGTGCGATCCATGGACGAGGCCCAGTCGGAGAGGACCTACGCCTTCAGGTGCGCCACTTCTCAGCGCGCAAAGCGTCTTTGGAATCTCTGCGTGGAGCACCACAGTTTCTTCAGGTTTGTGTCTGCTTGCCCTTTTTTTCTCCTACTAAGGGGCTAACATAGTTTCCTTTGATGCAATCGACATATCCGTTTACTCGATCTGCTGCCTCCTGTGGATACCGAAGTTGAAACGATTTTCAAATTCACTTCTCAAGCTAATTACCAAGAGTAAATTCCTGACCACGTGATACCGACAGTTCGTTTTAATCCCGTACCCTAGTGCCTAACAGCAGTCATCCACACGCATATAGTGCTCATTCTGGCGCCAGAAAGGTGCCTTTTCCACTTTACGTAAATACTCGGATCAAACGTAAAGCACCCCATCAACGTGAATCCCACCGTTGCCCAAGTCTGATAATGGCCTCGGTTGGCAGTCGAGGTCTGCGTGTTTCATCCATCACGGCTTCCTGTCGCTCCTCACTCCATCGATGTGTTGGAGGACATCGATTTTTGCAGTGTGTGACCGCGGCTTGCACTCGGGAGTGCACGCTGGGCTCGTCGATGCGGCCTCACTCACCCTCACCCCGCTTTCAACTTGGCCGCTTTCTCACCCAACGGTGTGACTTCACTTGGATTCGCCTGATTTGATTTAAAAAAAAATTGGAACTCGACACTGTCGTTATTCTGTGATGTTGTTGTAAAAGGATGCATTTTCGCTTTACCCCCATTACCCTGGTTTTCGTAAACAGGCTATAGACACTAAGTTTCTAATTTTGTGCTTATTTAAAGATGTGCAACATCTAGAAGCATATTACTACACGTGCACGTCAGTTCAAGCCTATAGTGTATTCCAAATTTCCTGTGGCATATCCGCCGTTATTTGTTAAGCATTACTTATCATATGTGTAATTCTAGACAATTTGACGCGAATCTGATGGCTGACTGCGTTACAGGAATTTGATTTCGTCCATCTTATCTGTCTGCTTTTCTGCCACTAAAATTCATTCCCCTGCTACCTGGAAACTCTGAGAAGGCTTATAGTGTGTTTGATGCGTAGTAATAATTTCCGTAAAATCAATGTATTGTGTTTAGCCGATATGTTTCCATTAACCCTTATCCATACTTTTCAGAAACTGGCTGGTTTGGTGGGTTTTTTCAAATCGGTTTAGTCTCTGAGATTGTCGAAGTTTTTCACATAGATGGTTGCTGTTCTTTTTTCTAAAATAAAACTTGAGAACTAAACAGAGATTAGTCTGGTACGTTTGATATGCATCGAAATCTATGCTTATATCGAATGTGCTTAGTGCGTGGCGCCTATCAGCATGAACCTCTTCGTTGGGAGTTCTGTTAGACGCCCGCTGCTTTCATCGTAATGTTACTTTTTTTCCTAATTCCACTGCTGCGGTGGAAAACGAGCCACGAAGTCAGCAGTGTGTTCCTCTTGTTGGCGTTTACCGTTTCTGTTGCTGCATCTGCAATTCAGACTGCGGGATTATGAGCGCTCGAGGAAGCCAAGTGTGCTGCCGGGTTTCTCCAGTCGAAAATACACCTACAACCAGCACACCTCCGGTCTGGGCAACTCCCTGGGCGACCTCACTTCCCCCGAGGCACCAAACCAGAGGCCGCAGCCTGTCATCCGTCGAATGCAGCCCCAACGCAGGCAAATATCTTCCCCCGATCAAGGTGCACTCCCAATCTATTGCTTATTTTTTGTTTCTATCACCTACGCTACTAGTCTTATTCAACTTGAGCCTAGCCTCACTAAGTTCAGTAGTACACAAGTATCACATTTGCCTCTTTTACGCTCAAAATTCGGGTTATTTTCTTTTTAAACCACCACAAATCGCTCAAGTGGACTGATTAAATGCAAGTTAATGCTTAGTTGTTGAGTAAATTATCCCGAACCCCATAAGGTTTATTTAGGGTATGAGTTAGTTTCATCCTTCGATTCTGAATTGGGGTAAATTCTACAGCTGAGTAATTCGATGTAGCTGCTTGGCCCCATTTCTCACATCTGTGGCTTTCTCGACAGGCTCGTGGTAGAGTTTGAAGTGGTTTTTTTTCTGTCTATGTCCCCGATTAATTGCAGTTTTTGGCAACTTGCGGTTTTTTCTCCTTTTAGCCTGGTTCACTCTGCCACACGGAGCAAGTTGTATGTTTCTCTTCAGTTTTTTTTGTTAAACAATGTCTCATTGCTTGTCTGTCGCATGTGTGCACTCCTCCCCACCTCAGCCGCTTGGTTGCTTGTGTTCGTCTTTCTCCGTAGTGGCACTCGTGATGCGTAGGGGAAGCCAGCACTCAACCTAGCCTGGTTCCTCTTTAATTGCTTCAGTACTTGAACATCTCCCACTGTTTTTAACTGCTTACACGAACCATGTGGCTGGCTCACTTGTTTGACATAGCCCTAGAAAAAAGGGTTGGTCTTCAACTAACAGTTATGACACCTTGGCCTGTCCGGGTCTTACTTCCCTTCGTGACGATAGAAAACTTGGTTTCGTGGGAAATCCAAGGTGGTCGGTAAACAGGATGATCGGATTGGCTGGGGCCTAAGTCTGTCTGCATGCAGTTCCTAGACATGAAAAATATACTGTGTTAGCCACTTTTGACAATTGGAAATGCCATTATTCAGTAATGCTTTATCATTTAACTGTTTTGTGTTTCATAAGGACCTAGAATCTTACTCTTTTTTGTCCAAAACTATCGTCAAGTCAATTTCGTATTTCTTCATTCAGCCCCGTACGACGTTGAAACCTCGCAATATCAATATGGGCCCCATGTTCTCGGCGACACTTCCTTTGCTGTCAATGCCGGCTACAGCCCCAATCACTGGGGTGGTGGGGAGGCCGCTTGTGACTTCTCACCCGCCGGTTACAGACGAGGACCATCTGTGAGTGCCACGAAGGGCTGTCAACCGCGTCCTGTTTTCAAACCTGAGCCTTGGCGCATATCTACAGCCGATCGGAGCCGTTGCCTGGGCATCGATGATCGGGGACTGGATATTGCTGCACAACAGGAGTCTGGGTGGCAGGTGCGCCTCTACTCTTGTACTGCACGTTCTGGCTCGTTGCTTTTTTGATGCACGACCTCTGTACTAATTGTTATTTAACACCCTGAGTTCTAATGTAACCCTACTCGGAACCACTGGTATGCATAATTTGGTGCATTTTTCATTTAACAGCAACATGATCTTCTTAGCAACCCTGACCCAATTAATCAGTTTAATCGCACATTTTAATGTCTAAACGGTTGACCTGTGTAGATATTTTTTCGTTGCACGTGTGTGATTTGGGACAAGCATAATCCTTCTGATTGTATTGTTTTATTCGAAAATATGTATTTATAGCAAGCCACAGTAAAGCGAATTTTAATTGTCACCACACGGAGCTATTGAGAAATCTGTGAATACTGTCCAATGCATTTTATGACTCCTGTCGTGTTTTTCATTGCTGTTCACCACAGGGTTGCCGTGCCAACAAAGGTGTAAAGGCTCCCGGTTGTTACTACTACGAAGCGACCGTCCTTGAAGATGGTCCGATCGGTGTCGGATGGGCCACCAACGGAGCCGACTTAGCCCGACTGGGTTCTGACGATCAGGCCTTCGTGTTCGGCAACGCCGAGGACCGCCAGACTGCCACTGTGACCTTTAACTGGAAAATGTACGACTTTTCCGATGGTCGGATTCTAGTGAAGAAGGGCGATGTCATCGGGTGTCGTCTGGATTTGGACCGCGGTATTGCCACCTGGAGCTGCAATGAAATCGAATGTCCGCAGGTCCTTAGGATTCCGGAAAATCTCATCAACGAACCGCTTTTCCCTGGTAAGACTAAAACAGGCACCCAGGTTCCCTACTCGTTTTTAGTGCTGAGCTAGGGGCAAGAACATGTCATTTGTTTTGTTTGCGCACATAAATATCACTTCTCGTATCTTTTCGTTACTTTGATAAGATTTTGCGTCTTGCTACCAATCTGGTCACATTAATCATAATAATAATGTTTGGCTTATCCTATTGCCACAATCCAGCACCGTCTATCGCCTCATAAAGGGGTAGTTGGTCACCAATTTGGCATCGAATTGCCTTTTGTGCACGCTGTTTTCGGTGCTTACACTTGGTGGAAACTGTAGCAAGCCGCCTTTATGACTCGGCTGTCAATCACAGCATGACCATTGGGCTGAATTGCATAAATAAAAGCCTGATAGTTAATTTTGTAGTACTCCTTCAAGGTGGAGCATCAACCGAAATTTTGGTTTTTGATTCTCCACCAAACGCCCTCTTTTGCTTACTACAGCTGCTGCGATGAAGGACTCTCGTCTGATGTTAAACTTCGGAGGTAGCTCATCGGCTCCACTAGAATTTGCACCCAAATCTGGCGTCTTCGTTCCCCTTGCCGAGGTGTCCGACGATGCTCAAGTCGCTAATTCAAACTGCGGTTGGCGCCTGAACCCCTACGACGCCACCTCAGATGTGGACGTCCAGCCCGATGGGATGGCAGTCCAGGCGCACTGGGGCGCCGGGTGGCAGGGGTGTCGAGCCAATAGGGTAAGGCGTTGGCGCACCTACGAAGTGAAAATTGCGAAAGCGGCCTTTCGATGTTTTTACTGCAAACTGTCAAAATTTCTTATTAGCCCATTCCCGTTTTATCCATTGCATCGCGCGCCTACAGGCAGTGCCCCTGTGGCTAACGATCCAAGTTGGGTTGCGTTTACTTCCTTTTGCTGTATCGTGATTGCGGGTTTTAACAATGACGGGCGGGACGATATTAGTCCTATGTGTAATTGTTCTGACCCGGTGTAAACTTATAAGGACTTCGGTCAAAACGGTATAAGTCAACAATCTCATTACCCTCCCCGTAAGAGTGAACAAGCAACGTCTTCATCGCAGCTCTCAACACATGGGATCTCGTGTCCCACTACATTCGAGATACCTTAAATGGTAAGAGTTATGGCTAGTGATGCAAGAATTCAATCAATGTCCTATATCAAAATGTTCTACCTCAGTACTGTTAGCAATATTTTCTGGGTAGCTGCGTCTTTTGCTTGTCATGGTTATTTTTAAAAAAAATTCAAATGCGCACGCCTTATTAACGCATTTAGCGTTTGAACTTAATGTTTGTCAACTTCACCTCTGATACAGTTTACCTGTTTCTCGATGAGTAATTTGCCTTTCTAGCAGTGTATTTAGCGTAGTTTGGTGAAATGCCCATTACCGCTTCGCGATTCACACGCTGTACTGCCAAGTCGCTTTTTTGCGGCCCATCAGCACTGGCTCTTTCATTTACGCCTTGATAATTTTCGACTGTTATGCCGTAATCAAACATCCTACATAAATCCGCAACTTGGTCGCTGACCCACTTTTTGTGTGTTAAGTTCCGGATCAACCTGACGAACCAGAAACGGATTAACGTATGCCCTACCATGCAGTTTAGTCGAGGTTTCTTTTACGCATGTGATATTGCATTGTCTCTGCTTTCGGTGCTTTCTTAGTTGCGAGTGTTTGCTTTGCACCATTTCCTCTGCGGACTTTAGACCCGCCTGTTTAAGTTATTTCCAGAAGGCCAGCTTTTGCTTCTACCCGACCCTGCTCTCCGTTTGCCTGGAACTACCGTTTCCTTTGAACCCTTGTGATAGACCGTGGGTTAGGTTAGACTACGAAACTCTCTGTTGACTTTGAAAACTTACTGGCGTGTGACTTTGATCTGTGCGCTTCAGTGTTCTTTTATTGGCGCTGTGTACTTCATTCTTTACCTTGCATTATTTATCCTCATTGAAATGCATGCTGATTCTGGACTTCGCTCTCTCTCTCTCTCTTTCTCTATCCCCCTTAAACTTCGTCACCCTGTCGACTTGATCTGGCGCTATTGATGAATAAATTTGCGCTTCATTGTTGTTGGAGTCATTCACAAAAGACGTATGCGTTCCATCGTCAATTGCAATGTATTTGACGGACAGACAAAATTCAAGCGTGCCTTCTGCGGATGTTTTGTTTTCCTAGATTTTCAGTTAGACTGTTAAATGTAGTTAATTTGCGTTCTCTCTTACTTGCCTATTCACACAAAAATGTCACGAGGACTTAACGAGCACCGATGACTTTGTCGATTGTCACGAAAAACGTTTAAACTATTCGTGTGCATATTTTCGTACCTTTGAGGTGGACAGTCTTGAGACGTTTCTCAGGAAATCTCGCCAATCTGCACGAATCGCAAACCAATCTTCCTGAAGCTGTGAACCTGGAAATGTTTGTCTCAAATAGTTACCTTCTCATATTTAAATCAGCACACACTCCAATTTAACTGATATTCTAACAGCTAAGTTAGGTGGATAATCTGTAATGAAGAAGCATTATCATTTGTTTTACATGGGACAATTCAACTTGGTGCCAATTCTGTCTCCTGTGCAGGGCGTGAAAGGTGAAGGCCGGTACTATTATGAGGCGCGAGTGATCGAGTCAAATGGTCTGGCGCGGATAGGTTGGACCACCGAGGATGGAAGTCTCGTGGTTGGAACCGACCGCTTCGGATTCGGCTACGGCTCCGACAACGAAGGCTTTGGTTTAAGCGGACAACAAGGAAAACGGATGCACAACAATGACATCGACAACTATGGGGAGGTGCGTGTGTATTTATTTATAGCTATATCATTTAGTTATGGCGATGGTGGCTGACAAGCAACGTGCGTGTAGGTGTTCCTTTAGGACCACTCTGTCTACTGTTGCCCCGTTCGGAGTCCTTTTGCTTATTATGTGCATTTTTACTGTTTAAAGCTCCCTAAATCAGTTGCTTGTCACCGTAACGTCAGTGCAGTCAGCAAACAATAGATTTATGTCTTTTAACTTTCTAATGAGAAATCCGTTGAGCGTTGAGTCAATTTAACCTCTGATGTCACTAAGTTCCTTCTCCAACCATTTAAATCTGTTTGCTGTTGGGTTATTGTCATGTGCAATCCCTTCCCAGTGTCGTGGCAGTCAAATTGCACGAATGCGTCGGTTTAGGTTTTAATCCAACTCGCCCTCAGTTGACCACTCATTGAGACAGTCTCGTTTATTTACGTGAGTGAGTCTTTTTTTAGAGTTTTGGAGAGGGAGATGTGATCGGGTGCTTCCTCGATTTGACTCAACGCACCTTCAAGTGGGCAAAGAACGGCCATCCCTTCGGCGACGCCTACCGACTTCCCGCTGACTTTAATGCAGCTCTTGCCAATGGCAGTGGTGCTGCCACTGCAGCTAAAAAAGTAGCATTTTTCCCCACTGTTGCGTTAAACAACAGCACGGTAGAATGCAACTTTGGTGACTCTCAATTCAGCTACTTCCCTGGAGTAAGTCATCGTCTACTTCATTGGTGTTGTTATTGGTGTTTCAGAGTTCGGTAGCTGCATACATGGTATAAAGACTTGATGGGAGTGTGGTTTTTTAAAGGAATTGTACGTGCCATTATATGGGAATCTTTAAGTAGTCATGAAACC
This sequence comes from Mesocestoides corti, assembly GCA_900604375.1. NCBI lineage: Eukaryota > Metazoa > Platyhelminthes > Cestoda > Cyclophyllidea > Mesocestoididae > Mesocestoides > Mesocestoides corti. Next base: position 25,572 of record UXSR01000542.1, read on the forward strand.
CGTTTGTTATCCCTCTAAAATTTAATTTTGTATTTCACGCTCTAGCAAATCGTTGTACCGTACGAAACAAATAATGACCATCTGGGTTAGTTCCAGGAGGCCAGCTTTTGCCCATACCGGTACTTTAAACTCTTAGCCTTGTTGGCCAAATCTGTGGTCTCTACTATTCATTACACGGGCTGGTAGACCTTAGTTTAAAAATAATCGCCTTATTTCCTGGATGGTGTGCATATAAATTTCTCGATATTGCTCTAAACGCTCCAGAATCCGCACTGGCCTAGCCTGCATTCTAAACTTAATGCAGGTGTTTACTTTCCTGGCCTGTTTAGTTTAAGACATGTAAGTTTGCGCATTAATTTCGATGTAATGTCTGCTGACTAATGCAAAGGCCTAAACACACGTTTCAGGATTGAAATTTTTCACGTATCTCAAGTTCACTTCACCCTTGATATCACTTGCACTGAGATCTCGTTAACCCTGACAATGACACAACGGCCCTAATTTTATCTTTGGGTAATATTAATTGACCGGGCAGGCCCGGTCAAGTATTGGGTACATGGTACACTGTCCGGAGGATCACAGGAATCAGCCCGTACTCTCTATGAAGAAACTGCTAAATCACGACGCGTCTGCTCGACTCAACAACTCACAGTCGATTTCCAACGCGGTGGACTCCCAGTTACGACATTAGGCGCATTTTTTGGTGTTTCCCACCTTTCCAGAACAGCTGTTTAGGTCGCAGCTTGCACGACCATATGTACAGTTGGGATATTTTCATGTGCGGGCAAGTGGACAAATACACAGCCCTGCTTTCTACTCCCTTGATGTGGCACGTGTTAAAATCTTTGCACACTTATCCTGCTTCCCATCATCGCCACTCACGTGGTTCGATGGTGCTGTTTGACAGACCGCGTACAATAATCAGCCTTGTTTAGGTATGAATGGATTTGACCGCACAAAATGACCATTGCAGGCTAAGTAAACTTAGCGTAGCGTCAGACTGTCGCGAACGCTCAAATTAATAGCACGTGAGGGCGCGGTCTTAGTCGGCATCCGATTCAACACATGGATAACCAGTCAATCAACTTTGATGTTAGCCTTTCCAATGTGTGTAGTCCCTCTAATCTGGCTTTGGCATGCTAGCAGCGCGTTGCAGCGGAATTGGGTGCTCGGACGAGAAAAGCGCTTTAACTGTTCGCAGCGCAGTTTGGTAAGCTGATATGCCTTTGGCACTCGGCAGCTACGTGTGCGTGTACGGAAAGCGGCTCTCGTAGCAGCGGCAGCAGCAGCAGCAGCCTCCCCCTAAAAAAGCGTCATCACTCTAGCTGAGTATTTTCGCAAACTGGTGACTGGGTTGCGCCTCGTGCGTATTGCCTAGGCAATCGATGGTTGTGCTTCTTCGTAAGCGTGCCATGGATTCGGGATTTTCGAAAACAACTTAAATGCATTATCATGGCAACCAAGTGGGTTTTTCGAAGTAGGCTTATCACTCACTGACCGATTTTCGTGAACAGACTTTTAAACCTATTTCAACGGTGACACTCCTTGCCATCTACATTCCCAGAATGAAGTTGACCGTCTTTTTAAAAAGGAATTTCTAGAATCACTTTATTGTCTTTAGTTTTGAGCACATAGTATTCCAGAGCGCCGCAGTCAGGCGCCTGGAATACTATGTGCTCACGATTTCATATACTCAAGTCTTCATTTTTGTAATGGTGAAAGGAGATGCACAATTTTGACGTTTGGTTTTCGCTTGAACTGACTCGGAAAATGGAATAGACAATCGCTCATGGAAAACGTGTGAGATTTTGGAATTTAATGTCGGGTCTCTAATAAAGTAGTCCTAGTAGCCTAGAAACTGCATCATCCTCTCCCAAAGTCGATTTCCTGTTCAAAATAACCAGCTTTACTGGACTGAATAGGATCAGCCCGCTGCCGGATGTCGGTCGCGAGCGTCCTCTGACTGGCAACTTTCCCCTCGCCTCCGCGCGCATTCACTCGGGGGTGGGGGGGGGGGGGCGG
>UXSR01000543.1:0-27536 GCA_900604375.1 Mesocestoides corti
CACCACCACCACCACCACCACCACCACCACCACCACCACCACCACCACCACCACCACTTTTATCAACGCCAACACCACCTTCACTAAGACGAGACTTCTTCGCGCAATTCAGCTTCATCTCCTGGGCTAAAAATGGCAATTAGGCTGCGTAGAATTAAGGAAAGAGGTGCATTTTCATTCACATTCAGAGGAAGAAGGTACTACTATGCCCCTATCTGAATCACGTGGTTATGATTTGATGCGGTCAGTTAATAACAGGTAGTTACTTTTAGGAAATCTAATCGTTCTCTATCTGTTACAGATCTCGCCTTACAGTTAAGTTTATGGTAAAGAACATCAAAATGAATTACTGACAATGGCTCTTTTTAAGAGAATTCGCCTACGATATTTGCGCCGAAATGTTCCTTGGGTTGTATATCTATCACTCAGTACCTCTTCCAAGCTGATTTGTGAACAAAAGTTTAAGTTAATTTTCCTGTTAGCTGACAGCATTCTTATGAAAATTGACAAGAATGCTTTTTCCGTACGTCCCGTCGGTGTTTATTGACACTTAAACAAAGTGACCTCAAGATAAAAATCGATAAATACGAGTCACATTATCGACAACACCAATACGCACATATATATTGTGAGAGTTTCAACGGTATGAGTGATTGGCATGGTATTGATTTTACTATAGTGATCGATAATCGAGGACTGAGACTCTAAAGGTACCATCTGACACGCGAATCATCATTTGCCAATAGGATTTTCCTGATTGGCTGTCGGTGCTGCTTGGTCGTTTGTTTAAATTTTGTTTCGTTGCCACGGGCAACAGGAACCTCAGTTTGTGTCCTTGGGTGCAGATTGTGGGAACCACTGAGTCAAAAACCATGCGACTTTGAGCAAATCTGCTCGGACAGCGAATGAATGAGTGAGACTAGTGAAACGGGAACAAAGTCTATGGCTTAAAAGGCCGGATCGGCGACCTCATAAATTTGAGATTTCATCAACTCATAATTTGCATGTCCGATTGGGCGATAATTCCCACGTTTGTACAAGAAAGTCAAGTAGTTACTGTACTTCGATTTCTTGAGGTCGGCCGCATCAAATGGATATTTTTGTCAGTTTTATGCACAAGATTGTGAGGATGCCAGTTTGTTTACGAACAAGTACACAGTAGCCAAGAACAAAATACTCAAATTTCACTATCAGAGTGGTGTGTGTGTGTTTATTAATAGCACCGATATCGCCTTGACAGAGTCCAACAAGTAGGCTAGTCTCATAACTAAAACGATGTAATCTGGAGGCGGAAAATAGGTCTGTGCAACCAATCAAATCGTACGATAACCTGATTGGCTCAATTGAGTTCCAACAAAAAATTAACCCAAGTTAGTCAAACTTCTCCGATCTATAGTTTTTTTCCTGATGGCTGCAACCGTGGACAATTGAGGAGTTATTTTTATCATCGCTGTTGACGGGGAATCAAAACGTTAACTTTAACTGAGTTGGATCTCTCGAAATTAGGAAACGTTTAAGTGTGTAACAGCAATGAGTTATCGCGCGACACGAAATATGCGCTGTGATCATCCAATTTCGTCTTAAAAATACGTGATTAAGCTCTTCGAATTGTTCGAAAACTCGTTTATGTTACATCACAATGAGTTTTTTTTCCTTAATTAACATATTTGAACGCTAATTCTGACTAATCATTATCACACGAAGGATCATCCACTGGCGAAAATGCTAACGTATAAGAGCAGATAAGACAACTCAGAATAACAGTCTTTTGTTGCAAAAAAGTGCAGATTAATTATGACTTAGTTTTTTTAGAAATCTTCCTAGCACGAAAATTAAATTTTGGGGTCACGCGGCGTGTGACAATTGCTGGGATTTAGTACACTACACGCGCATAGGTGACCTTGAACTAACACTCCAAATCTGGCCCCGTGCAAACCAATCATAATTTTTTATAATCAACTACGCATTAGTTTGAAATCTGATTTTTTGCCGTCGACTCGGCAGATTCGTTCACTCCTGAATAATATTGAATGCAGCAATTCAACAACGTTGAATCTCGGCTATGTCTTGCAACTTGTGTGGACAAATCATTGCCTTCGGCTAGATAATTTGATACTAAGGTTGCGTTGTGTGCGCCTTGCCTAATGCCAATTGCCTGCAACAAACGTCTTTTCAAATGTCACAAGTGACTTATCCAGCGTGTAACGTGTTATCGCCACTAGTCGATAAATGTTCCGGAAAACGTAGCTTCATTTCCATAAGTCGTACTGAATAATTAAGTCCAATTTCAGTTAGATTTACTTGAACGATCAGGTTATAAATGCTTTAGCATAAATTTCATTGCGTGAATTATTGATTATTTGACTGCACGTCATCGATCAATACTACGGAAAGCCAAAAATCCACTCTTCGGCTAACGACCACCGTGATTTAAAAGTTACGCGTAAAAAGAAATGAAAGCATCTCACAACGTTTGCACAAGTCGAGATTTACGAATAAATTGTAAAACCAGACACAGGTATTAACTGAACTGTTTGTGATCTCGAATACTAACCGGAGATATACGACGTCTACGTGGCCGCACAAGTTGATTTACGAAAGGTACCCTCGGCCGTGGTTATTCGCGGTTCTGTTTCCTGACAATTTTGCAATTTACGCCTTATTTTTATTGTTTAAAGCTAAGTCAATTCAGGGGTGTCTTCGTAAACAGTCTAATTGTCAGGCAAGCATGTTGTCGGTGGTTGATTAAAATATCTGCTTTCAAAGTTGTGCTTTAACATTTGAATAAATAAAAGACTAGGCGACGCGTGGAAGCCACTCTTGCATAATTTAGATGAGCGCGCAGTGAAGCTTTGAATGGTGAAAAAAAGCAATTCAAAAGGGAGTTTTCTGAAGCCACATTTGATTTAAACAAGCGCAAGGCCAGAGTTGGATAGTTTTCTTTTGGAATCGCACAACAGTGCACGACATTGAAGTGTGATTGTTTACTGAAGCAAAATGTACTCATGGCCAATAAAGTGAGTCAATTGTCTGAATGATTTATCGAAACTAATCACATCGAAATATCCTGCTATACGTACTGGTTTTAATTCCAAATTCGGGCCCACAATCTACTAGGCCTACACGTTTTTTGTGCTATTTTACTGTTTCCACCAGGATTCGATTATGGGAATAAAGTGGCTGTATCCAATCAGAGAAGTGGGATTGGTCAAACGGTCAGCAGCATGGGATTGGTCAATTTGAAAGAAGTTTACATCCCTGATTGGACAGCGGGAAATGTAATTCCTAGCTGCTATAAAAAGCACACGCGGTAACATTTACGGAAGTTGTAATCAGAGAACATTGATCGATGGCTGATATTTATTGGAATTGATATTTTCAGGTAATTTGACCTGTGACCTTGCGTTGAGCCTTGAAAACTGATTGTGTTATAATTCATCTACTGAACTCATGATAGTATGTCGAAGATGGCCCACTTTGGTAACAAAAACGACCGAATCTATGCCGCACAAATTTTATCGCAATTTTCGCAATTTGTGCCTTAAAGTGCACAATTCAGTCACGTAAATTTTGACCTTATGATCTTGCATCCAAAGGCTATTGTCAAACTGACTTGACGACATTAATGCTGACAGTTGAATTGCGTGATGAGTTAACTTGGGCTGCAATTAAATTAACCAATGATGCAATTAGTTATCAGTAACAAGATCACGTATTCAACGATTAACACGTCCCAAGACCATCAGACGTCATTTAATTCCCAAGATATAATAATCCCAAGTTAGTCGTTTTAATTAAAGTGCAGGAGCATGTTATTCTACCAGTGAGGTAAGATTGCCGTCAAGTAAAGCAACACCGTAAGAGGTATTTAGGCAGGATTGGCAGAATACGAGGTGGAAGAACATTGTAAATTAGTCGGGGAAATCAATGCTGCATAAGTTGCCCCCTTTCCTTGCCCAAAGTGGCACTCGTTAAACTAAAAAAAGGGGGCTTTGATGAACCGACTTCAAACGGTCTTTACCATTCAAATTTAATTTCTTCCGAATCAAGAAATTAATTCTACAATTTGGTTTCCTAAAATCCAATCTTGGATGCTCTTCCCTGACAGAGCCTAAACCAAATGCACAACTTCTAAAGTTGTTCGAGGCGTTATCTCATTGGTAAGGCAGACAGCCAATCACCAAAGCGAAATATATGCCAACCACTAAACAAAATCTGATTAAGCATTATCATCAGTAAAATGAAATTCCTTGTAGAGATAATGAATATTAGTTGCCATCTGGAGAATTATCTGCTTGAATTCATTCTCCCTAATAATTTTGACTGACGAATTTGTTCGAAAGTAACTTGGCGCCAGATGATAAATTATCACAAAAGTAATATACTTATAGATAGTAAAAAGTAAAACTTATTTCATAGAAATTTTGATAAGTTTCTATGTAATCAATTATTAGAAATCGCTGTAACATCTGACTGAAGCCGAAAAGAGGAAATTTGACAACGACAAGTGCAATTTGTGCCCTTGATCCGAATTTTTAGAACAGAACATTTAACGACGAATAAGCATATAGGTTTAAAATGACCGAAATAAATAAGGCAACCATTATGCAAATGCATGCGAATTAGAGGAAGCTATTCGAGCGACAACTGTGTGAGAGATACTATGTCCCCGCGATGCAGTTTAAACATTACACTTGAAAACATGACAGAATGAAAAACGAAAAAAGAAGAAAAGCAAGTATATTCAGTGAAATTGGAAATTTATAAGTTGGTAGGTAGTTATTCACGTCCGAAAGATAGCCAAGTATATCTTCCAAAAATATTCAAAATATTCATTGTTCACAACTTTCGCTTACGATTTAAAGAACATGCCAATTGAAATACAGTGCTCATAAATGCTAAAATTTAAAAACTACAACAAAAATGGGTTCACAAAAGCAATTGGACTGCCTTGTCCGACGTGTGGGGTGGGGCTAAATTAACGTCACTAAGTGACCACGAGACCTTTTAACTTCTAAATATGGTGTTATTTCGTAAATAATTCAAGTTATTTGATTAGCCTTGTCCTTTAATTCTGGCACCTTACTGAAATCAGTCAGGAAATCGACATATGTTCGCTTTTATTACTGATACATTTAACCTGGAATTTCACATCGGATTATAAATTTTCCAACGTCCTGGTAAACTGATTTGCCCTAAAAGTTTCAAATAAGATTTATCACAACATTCTTTGTTGTAAAACCTACTTGGTGTTACTTTATTCCTCTATCATTCCACTTTTTGGAATATAAATCTGGCAATTTTGCGCTTAATAGCGATAGATTTGCTGCTTTGACTACTGTAAAATAGCATTTGCACAAGCTTATCTTACTTGTAATTGCTTGCACTTTCACTGTTTAATACCTAAGATGAAATTATTTTGCTAAATGTTGTAAATTGGCTTTTAATGCATTTTAATTAGCGCGATTTTACGAAGTATCGTCCCCTGATAATTTGAGGTCGTTTGCGTGAGTATTAAAACTCATTGAATGTATAACAGCGTTCTCTGCAGTCACTGTCACATGTTTTGTTATAGAATGAAAAACTACAGCATTGTGATCACTAAGTACATTCAAGATTACTTTAAGTGGCAATTTATTTTTCTCCCGATTTAATGATTGGAAAAAACATTGCTGTATTTCTTCATAGTAAGCCCCATAATTTCGTGGTATTTTTAATCCATGATTACTGCTGATGCTGTGTTAATTAATGCCACCTTTGATGTTCTTCCGTTGTCTGTTTTGGAAAATTTGCCCTTAACTTCTGAGACATTTTTTCCTTGGATTGTTCATCACACCCTGCAAGAACGCTCCTCTCCAAAATGAGATTATTGAAATCGAATAAAGCCTGCTTTCGTGTCTGTCCTTTAAATGGATATTGCCTTTCTCTTGTCAGATTCTTTATGACATTTCCAATCTAGGAAGGTTAGAATATGTTTTAAGGTTATTTGCTGCTTTTACCCCCCTGTAAAAATATTTTTTCCTCAAATCTTTAATTTTCATAATCTCTCAGAAATTAAACTCGGCAAAACCGCTGTTGTTATTTTTTTTTCGGCCGATACGCTCTTGAATGATGTTTTAATATTACATTTACATATATCTTTGTGTATACCATCGTAGATTTGATGAATTTCCACGAAGTCTTTTCAAAACAGGCCTTTTTTGAGGATTTTGTGACTTTTGATAACTTCGCTGGGTTTATTGTTGTTCGTGAACACATCGACAACATACCGAATTCAGAGCGCTTGGAAGAGGAAAAAACGTACAAGTTCTACGCTTTCCTGCTGCGGTTACTTCGAGTAAGACAATTTGTCAATTTCAATGCTGAATTTTTCCAGGGTGAAGATTCCCCTGTTGTACCAAAATTAAATCAACTAATCTTTATCAACGTGACCCTATTCGATCTTGTCTTGGAAAGGTTTGCAAATTGTACCATCTAAGTGGTGCTTTGTTAGGCTTGAGTACCTGCGAAGCTCGGACAATCTTGTCGAATACGTTCACCCATCCTTTATTGACGAAGTTCTCTCTACCAGTGAGGATGAATTGGAGGAATTAAATGCTACGTCTTTCCATGCAGACAGTCTAGTTGGTGAGTCCTAGGTTCCAACAGTTCCAGCTCATTTATAGGACAGTTTCTGCGAAAATTTGTCATCGGATTTCATCTAATGACATTTGACCAAATGATTAAGTTCCGTGACGCCTTCTACGATTACTATGATGCTGTGAGAAATCAGATGGACACGTCCGACGCATCATTGTTTGGTCATTTGAGGTAGGCAACTTCCACTTTTTTTTAATTTTCCTTCTAGTACAAATCAGGTTGCAAAGTTTTCTGAAAGCATTATCAAAAAAGTTGGCCAATTAGGCTCCATGTGTCCTGCACAATACGATCACCTGATCGAAAGCTTAAGAACGTTTCAAAAAACCCACCCTGATCTCGCCACACCGGTAAGCTGTCTATTTCATATTTGTTTAACTGCCCTCCTTCCCGTAGCACTTCACTTCTCACTTGATCGCCATGCGGCAGCGTAACTTCACCCAAGCTGAGGCCGAGCTCTACAAGGCCTTCGAGATGGTCATTTCGGGACCAGTTAAAGACTCCACACTGGCAGCAATCTGCGATCCCAAGCCATCTGAGGCTTGGACGGGCATGACGCTTGCCGCTGTGGACATGCACCACAGACTCGGCCACGAGTAAGTTCAGTGCGTTCTACTTACCAATGTAATGCAAGTGGATTGGTTTTTCCTCCATGGCTTCTTCAGGCATCAGGCTCGATCGTTCCAGCGCCAGGCTCTCAATCAGGCACTCGAGACAAACGACACGGTGTGCCTTAGGCAAGCTAAGGTCGGCTACCTTCTCAATGTTGTTTCACGAAAAGGTCAAGATGTCACTTTTTTTCAAACTTTTTGTTATGTAGGCCGCGCACGATGTGTTAAACTCGTTGGGCGAACCCTTCCGCTACGAGACCGCTGACACAAGCACCAAGGGACACGTTTCGACCGTAATTTTTTTTTGTGTTTTTATGCTATGATGACACCAAATGTGTTCCCTTGGCAACAGCCGCCTTCCTATTGTACCTATTTTATTCTCGTCTTTAAAAGGATCTCCTGCTCACTGAACTGCGCTGTAAGCTGTTGAAACTCTTGGGGACAGGTGCAAGTCCTCAACGGTAACTCCAAGTTTCATCGTCCTCTTTGATTCCCCCCTGTCTCCATGTTAAGGATCTCTTTCCTTTCAACAGAATATTGCTGACCTTCTTCAACTCTGCGGTCGCCACGCAATCGGAGGTTCTGGCCATCGTGCTGCTCGACGTGGCATTCGTCTTTGCCTTCTACGGCCACAGGTGCGTCAACTAATGCCTACTCTACCCAACTGACGCACACGATCCCGTCTCTGAGTGTCGGCTGTGTTGTTCCACTTGTAGCATCTTGGCCACGACGTTGTTGCAGTGTGTCGTCATGATAGACTGTCTGCGTCCCTGTTCAATCTCCGACGAGGTCCTAGCTATGGCAATTTCACAGCTTGCGAGAGCATTTGCCGTCTCCGTGAGTGAATCCGTCTATGGCTCTGCTTGTACTGATTACTTTTGAGTAGTAGCCTGCTAAAACGGCTACCGGTGGCGTGTCACAATGTCACCCTCCTGAGTTCAAATTTGACGCTGCATTGTCGAATCAGACGTGGTGTATCAAAGACCTGGGAACAAGTCAACCAGTCTTCTCATCCAATCAAATTTGCCATGAGTGACTTTGCCAGCAGCGCACCAATGGGATGAATGCGAAGTCCAGGGCGTGTTGAATTTTCCAACACCGCTCTAGTAGAATTACTCATCTTCCTTTGCAACCCCAGTTTGCTTATTGTCGCTAATTTTCAGGGCTCACCAGCACAGGCTGTACGGATGCTTGAAGAGGGCGCCTCAACGATTGGTCAGTTCGATGAGTTATCGATTTTTGAACGTGCCCGTGTGGAGACCCAATTGGAACAGGCGCTTCGTATTGGCTCCGATTTAAACTATTGCTCTCGGTTGGTCAGCAACTTGGCTCTGTTTTGTCCCTGGGAATCTAACCTCAGGTGTGTCAACTTGTTCCCTCGCTAACCTGCCAAAATCCCGCGACACTAAAATTCAGACAAATTTCACGTTTTTAAAATTGACTTGCTCCATCTTGAAAGGACGCTAGTTCATGTGTGCATTTGTGTTGATGTAGAAGCTGATCTTTTGACTACGATTAATCGTACTGGAAGCAGGTACTCCGTTTGGGCAAATAAACCTATCGATATGATCACCTGATCGATTGTAAGGTATGATCGAGGTGATTACCAGAAATCTAGTCCACTTTCTTGACAAATATCGGTAAGACCAGCTCGAAACAATGTTGGAGTGGGCGAGTTTTGCCGTTGGCGTGTTCTGACAACTTTGATGAATGACTTCTATTTTGTGCGGTGGTGTCATGTATTCCTTTCACCCCCTCCTCCTCCTCTCAACTCCCTTTTTAGACGTGCGTGTGTCGAATTAAAGCGAGGCAACCAACCGCTAGCCTTCCATCTACTCCAGATCATTGCCGGCACTGCCGAGGGACTGCGCACTTCGATTGACTTCAGCGACACGCTTTGCTCCGGTCGCCGTGGCGGTGCGGACGCAGTCGACGCTGAAGAGGTGTCGTCGAGTCTTCCCCTCCTGAGTCATCTCCCTCCCACCGGGGGCGTCGCAGCGCTCGTGCGGTTTGAGGTCCGCGCCCGAATCGCCATGGTAGGTCCCCTCAGTGCGGAGTTTTCATCGCTTCAATGTTTGAGCCGCTTATTTTTCTAACCAGGCTGACGCCTTTGCGTGTATCAACGTGTTCCACGAGGCCATCGATCAGTTGGAAAGAGCATGCACCCTGAGTCGCAGGTACCACATGAACCTCTTCACTGACATCGCCACTGTGATGCTGGCGGCTGTTTCACACCTAGCTCGGGCGTCCGGGATTGCAGCAGTGGCGGACGACAACTTGGTCCACTCCGAGGTCTTCACCAGTCTCTTTCACCAAGCTGAGCCATCAGTCCGGATGCATCTTACCAACTTGAAGTTCTGGCTCTCTCTGGTGACCGACAACTGTACTAGTAAGTCCAGCATTCTAACACTAAACCCTCTTGGATGGGTGTTTTTGAGGCTCTGCAAAGTGGAAATTGGTCGGCTTAATCCATTTGTCCGGCATTTTTTTCTCAGGTCAAGAATCCTGGAAGGCTCACTTACGTGAGAGTGCCGTCTTCTTTGCCAACATAGGTGACAGGGGCTCCCTCCAGAAAACTGTGGACATTTTCGTGAGTTAATCGTTTTCGTATGTGTCAGACGAATGTTTGGGCTCCAAATGTGGATTAGAATTGCCGTCTTGGTTTCTCTCACTTCTATTTCATGTAATTTTTCTTGTTTTTCTGTTTTTAGACGGTATTGGCCAATGAAATCGCTCCATCAAGATTGGTCTCCTCACATTTGTTCTCACTCATACAATAACACGTTTTTTATATATTTTGTGATAAATACAAGATGCCCCCTGTACATTGCTGCTGTTAACCGTTTTTTGAATAGAATGTAGTGAATCGGTGAATATTGGCAGCATTGTGAATAAGTTCATTGTTACTCTTTCCGTGTCTGCATAGGAGCGTGTAGAGACTTCAATTGCCAACGTCGGATCTGCGCAATTAGTGGCAATTAGGCACCTTTCTACTGAGCCATAGGGCGATGTTATGGTGCAATGCCATTACCACAAGCTTCGAAGTGATAAAGTGCACAGCAGTCATGTGCTGTCTTCAGTAACGCAGTAGGCATCAGGAGTAAGAGCTCCTGCATTCGTTACGCATATATGGTCGATCAAAATCGATACAGTGCCAACCGAGGTTCTGCTACCTGTATGGAAATACGTTGTTCATGAGTCCACATACACAAAAAAATGATTTTCCTATTATGCATGTAGGACGTTAGTATTTGGCTAACCATTTTAGCAGCTTAATGAACATAAATGCACGAGATGTATTTAAAACCATTTACTAAAATTATCACAAACCTTTTTACATACAAGGAAAAATTAATATAAAAGGGGCTTAAATATTTGTATACAGGTACGGATAAAGTAACCTCCCCATTATTATTATCGTCTGTAAAATCTGCAAAAATTATTGCTCGGGGCTTGTCACAAGGTAACTGTCTTGTACAAATTTCTGACAGACACTATTCGTGCCGTTTAAAGTGACCAATAAATTGCCGGCTATATCATTCTGCATTCTATGTAGAAAGAAGATTAACGATTTGCCGATTTTTTCCAGGTGAAACGCAAAAACATATGCACAATAATAATTTTGACTTTTGCTGACATCACGAGCTCCAGAATCGGTTACAAATTGATATTTTAGAATATTTAAAAAAAGGTACAGAAGTAAAAAAGATCAAGCACAATTTATGCAATTAACATAAAACTTTAATTTTTGTTTGCCTAGAGTCAAAACATGCCATACTAATGCTTTACTAGAAAACTATTTCGCCACCTGATAATGCAGAAATTTAACTTGAGTTTAACGATATTGATGATACTAATGACCTTAACATGTATGGTTTTTATCTTTAGTGGCACCGATTTCGCGCAGTAACTGGTTTAAGATTTAGCTTGTGAGTTTTAGAAATTGCATTGATTTAGCATTACTTTTATCTGTTTTTTCGTGCCACCTATGGTAATACACATTATATTTACAGCATAATAACGTTTTAGACCTTTCGTTGATATTAAATTTATTCTAAATGTGTTCATAGTAGACATTTTAAATGTTTTAATTGTCTATTTTAGTCAATTTTCGCTCATTTGTGTGTCATTAGTGTTTTTTGCATCATTTTGTGCAATTGACACAATTTCGACAGTTAAAGTTGACATTATACATTCAACGAAATCTTAAATGTAGAGTACCAATTTTGTTTTAGATTTGTTCTGATACAAAATTTTGCTCTGTATTATTAGTCTTATATTGCGTGTCAGTTAGTCGTAAGATATCGGTTGTCTATATGAACAAAGACTGTTTTTCTATTAATAGGTTTTTTATCTGGCCATATTAGAAATGCTTTGGACTATGGTAAAATGCTGATTTTTTGTAATGTTGGAGATATTTAGACAAGGGATGAAAAGCCTTACTATTGTAATTTTCTGAAACAATAATCTTTTGCTAAATTGTTTTTTGGCTGAGTCTCTTAGAACTGCGTGTTCTATTAACATGATTTGAAATTCGTCAATCTCTGAAGTTTCTAAGGCAATTGAAAACCAAATTTTGGGTATTACGCTGAATTATATTCCCCTACAGGTGTCTAGGTTTATAACAATTTTTGAAGCTACTTGCTCATGTATTTGAGATAAAAGCAGAAATTTTACATTCCAGAACGCGAATTTTGCAAATTAAATTTGCTAGTGTGTGGATGATCGATCAGAGTTGTCTGCTCCTGTTTTATTTTTAATTTGTGTTAATATACAGTGCTAGGTCATTCGAAATAGAACGCTTTTAAGTACAAAGATTTTTAAATGTTTCAGTCTTCACCCATTGCACGTTAGGCCACGTTTGATAGCTCTTTGTTAGTTGTGCTACTAATTCAATTTCCTTAAATTTTTCAATGAAAATATTCTGAAACTAGCAGCACAGCCAATTTGAGTGTCCTTGCATTTAGTATAACATCTAGGCCATGTCTGTACATGCCCTGGATTGTTACTGAATATTTATTCTTAGAATTAAACATGTTCCAATGGGGGGCACATGTACTTTAAACCTTCGGCTGCCATTTATGTGTAAGTACTTCGTGCTTGTGCAAACAAGCCAATACATACTCCGTAGTGAGACCTTCTGCACATACACATGCACACTCACACACAAACACCAATACACGTGAATGAGCCTTTTTTGGCAATCAATGTGTTCAAAACGGCGTATTTTGAGTGCTTCACGAAATGCAATCACGCTAACGCGCTGCAGTGACACTGCATATTACTATAACCAACTTTGAGCCTTAGTTGAGTCATTATCGACAAATCTATGAATTCTACTTCAACGCCCATTTTCAAAGCATTCTGACCACCCCCTTAATCGAAGTCATAAAACCGCTTTAAATGGGGACACAGCCTAGAGGTCAGTTCAAGGTCAGGTCAATATTTTTAAAGTGCCAGTTTTAGCTTGGCGGCGAGTCAGATTATCACGTCAAGTTAATTGCAGTAAACCAATTCTTGCAGATGAGATTATGCGTCGATTTTGCCTCATTAAAACTGATTGCGTAATTTTGAATGTTTTAATCATATTTTTCGTTTAATACCAGGATCACAACTGCCAAAAGGCAAGTTTATACGTGCTTCTAGGTCACAGTCAAAACGTATTCGAAACTTCAAAATTCTCGACATGCTTCAGGCAATTTTTTTTGTGGTGAAGATGCTTGAGGGCATTGGCACTTCGTCGTAAGCCTTCAGGTCATTGTTAGCCTGCCTTAAGACTTTTGATTTAAAAATTGGATCACGCGCCCAATGGATGAGAACGTTGAAACGCCGAGTTCAGGGCACTTTGGCTGCAGCCAATGAAATGCGACTCGTGGTGCACTCGAACTGAACAGTACACTTGGCGCAGCCACAAATTTTCACCCCCTTCGAGGTGGAAATTTTGATTCTGTTGAACGTCCACGCGTCCTCACCTGGCACTTTTATTAATCTCTTCTGGGTATTTCGTTTTAATGCCCAAACAGGTCATCACCGGGTCACATGGCCCACTCTGTCACGTCGTTCGTAATCACATTTCCGTGTCACCTCCTAAAGTAACAGGAATTCCTTAGTCTAAGTAACCTCCCTAAAAAGGCATGCGCAAATGCACAATCAACCTTGAAGGCGCTGCTCAATCGAGTGTACATTTGCATGTGTGTGTGTGTGTGTGTGCGTACGAGCATGTGCATTCTTGACAAGTGCCATCCACCACAGGTCCAAGCTTCAAGGTCATTTAACGCCAAACAGGGTGTGCTTGTGCTCTGCCTCGCTCTACCAGCAGATCTGTTTGCCGTGTGATGTTTACAGGATTAAATGTGGCTTATCTAGGGTTTAAATGAGGCGTCGCTGGCATTGGTGCATTTGTGGTTGCCCCGATATGCCTCAATTCCTGCTTTGCCTTGTCACGTGATCTTAGCGACCATGGTGGGTTGGAATGTGGTGAGCCCACTGCTCTCACCAGCTAGTCGGAGTTGCAATTGGCATTAAATGCTGCCGTGTGTCTCCGCTGACTGTGGATCTGATGGTGTAGAATGTCGGGCTTGGGGTCCACCATCAATGCGTCTGACCGACTAAACTGCCTCCTCACCAGTCTTTCTAACCCCGAAGATCGATTGAGAGCGATGATGTTGAGGCAGCACGTGCTCTGTCTCGGCTCCACCTGACTCCCATCTGCCAAATGTGGCTCAGTTGATCCTCCAACTATGACATTTGATGACTTTACACCACGAAAGATGTGTTGTGTTTGATGAAGATGATGGTGGGAGCACCACCCAATTCACAACTAGTTAGCGATCATTTGTATAGAGAATAATCGACCAATTAAATTGTATCCTTCATTTGTTGCAGGTCGTTTGGCGGTTTGCTAGGTGGGAGGAAACAGGGATAATTCTGGTTGGATGCGCGGCATGTTAAATTGAGTGAAGTTAAACAAAAAAGTTGCATACTTCACTAAAAGGAAGTCTAAACAGCCAGTGTCAATGATGACGACGATGATTATGTTGAGAAAGAGGAGGTGGAAGGGGTAATTAACGGCGTTCTTTGTACCTCAGAAATTGCGCCTTTACATCGAGAATCTCCGTCGACTTGCTAAACCATCTTTCCACGTCCAAAGTCATCGTTTTCTTGAATAATTTTGGGTTTGAAATGCGAGAGAAACTAGCAGAAGCACTAGACCGATCAGTTTTTGAACTCAATCTATGTGGAACAAATTGAAGTTCTATGTTAGTCAGACGATCAGTTGCCCTAAGGGCATCAGTTTAACGGCCGATGCATATGCTGCTCAAAGCAAGGTATTGCCATAACGCATTGTCCGGCGGCGTAGAAGGTGTCGCCAAAATCAGTAAACCCAACGTCATTATCGCCACAATTAGTTGTGCGTGCGTGTGTGTGTGTGCGCGCATGTGAAAATGCTGGCCTGCCACAACAATGCACTCATGTTGTCGACGTACAACAATTTTGGCACCTCTGTGGTACCGGACCTTCGAATCGGCTGATCATGAGTTGACGCCCAATCAGGCGCGTTGCCGTTTATCTATTCTAGCACCGACAGCGCTGCCAATTATTTTTTTAAATGTACACAAATCAAAAGAATGCACTGTCACGCTTCATTTTACCGGTACGACTTGACGCTAGCACCGTCGCGTTGGCATGGCATTCAAATTTGTGCGAAACCGATTTGATTGGTAAAGGAGCCAGTTTTCGCAAACAGATGATAACAGATGTTGGCATTGAGTGTGAGCTTTCGTGCCAGTTACTTCCCCAACGTGATAAGATGTGTTGTTTTAAAATCACACTTGAAACTAATTTCAAACAGTCTGGATCATTTAAACAAAGCACACTCCTTTTGCCAATATTTGCGATAACTTGTGACGGGGTGGGGAAATTACTTTGATCACAGAAGCTACACAAAATTGGTATTTTTATCGATCAGGTTTTCCACCCTCCAACTGGTTAACTTAGTACCTTTGATCGGACCAATGACATTTGAGCAAACTAGGGTTTTGTGTGGAAAATCCCAGCAATAAATGTCATAACGAATCTGTTGCTTTTTTAGGTAAAAAATCCGAGATTTTTTATATACGGACTGACACAATCAAGCGTGACTCTGGGATGGATGCCATTAAATCTAATTTTTTTTTATTCTCAGACCAAGTCACCCAATCACAAGCATGGGATCGGACTGTGACGTAAGCTTTGTGACGTTTGTAGCCGTCTTTCGCTAAGACTGTAAAATTGTCGTGTAAGCAAATCAGAATTTATGCTAAAACAAAAAAACTCTGCATGTCGGGTAGAAATTCGTGATAATCAGCTTTGCGTAAAGCAGACTTTGGGTGGATTTAAAAAAATACCAAGTTATGTCAATTTCGAAACTGAGAGCGTTAAACGCAGTCACTGACATCAGCTGCAGTCACAGAGACTGTCAATAACCTGCTTTGTTGTGGTTAGAATCAACACGCAGACCTCATATTTGCACATAGCGTGTGGTTACTTACCGTTTATGTTTGATAAGCCATGAGAACGGATGCAAAATTACCAGTTTTAATGGCTCTTGCAGCTACCATCAGTATTGTCGGTCACACAAGGGCCCAAAATTATGCCCTCCACAATTTGGAATCTGCTAGTCGCTGAACCTCGACTGAACCAAACACCACAATTTGGTTGTCAGGCCAGCCAATCAGATTGGACTGGAGGGGGATTCACAAAAATCATGTCATTTGAACACCGGAATCCCGGTTGGATGCACAACCACTTTTAATGCAATCCCGTATTTGAAAATTCGTTGCCTCATAGCTAAACTGTTGCCAACAAAATTAATTTTTGCAATTTTAACAACCCATCGCGTGCGTACTAACACTGACTGCATTTGGTCTTGTACACCATGTGGTGGAAGAAGTAAAAATTTTACTTTTACTCATTTGTACCAGAAAACATTTTGGCAACTCTCGTTAAATCGAATCAAAGAGGGCTGTAGCAGGTTATTGATAGGTCTCGTGCCTGACTCGACAGCCAATGTGAGTTTCTCCCTTTATTTTTGCTTGAGCTAATTCCGACCAGGCAGTGCACTCAAAAGTGCACACGAATTTAAGCGTGGCGCTGAATGTAGAATTTCATTTTCATCGATTTTTTTTTCAACTACGCGCGCATTTCAGTGTGGCGCTTTAAGTGTGCTAGTAACGTTTCCATCTCATTTAGCCTAGTGCATTATAAGTGCATAAATTTCATCTTTTTTTAAAGTTTTCGTGCTTTTTATCATATTTAGGAGTCAGAAGCGACGGTTAATGTCAACAACATCCGACAAGACTCGTAAGTGCTTCATAATCACCGGTATTTTGTTTCAAACCACTTTCCTTGTTCATTCCTTTACTGAGGAGGTGGTTGGGGTGGTGGCGGTGGTAGTAGTGGTTGGGAGCAACAGGAGAGAACATCAGTGTGTGGCACACAAACACCAAAATTAAAAACCACACAAATTTACCAAACCCAACCAATCAAAGTGTTCGATGCACATCTCCGACAAAATAGATAGTCCTGATCTAATCGAACCGTAACTAATGATGATGATGATAATCGATTATCTGCCATAACATTGATCGAACACGATCATGGTGCACACGTAATGAACCAGCACAAAACGTGTCAAGCTTCGCGTCACACCTGATCAGATTAATCTGTCCCTCCAGTGAGATTCAAAACGAAGGCTTTGTGTAGCTTGAGCTGCTTCCATTTAACGAAACGATAAATTTAGGTGTCTACTAGCAGCAAATGATGAAACTAAACCATGCATACCACAGAAAACCTGTTTTTCATACGATAATACAATGCTTCGGCACACATCTCTGGTGATGTTGCCTCGTCCACAAAGGCAGCCCCAAGTTTTTAACATCAACCTCGATTTTAAGCTGAAGTTTAAGCGTTTGCTTGAATGATGAAACTGCCATAAATGATGATGATGTTAATGCTACTTTGAAGTCGCACAAAATCCTGAATTTGTACGACAACTGGAACAGGTTCCTTGAATAAATTGGACAATGCATTGATAAAGAAGTCCTTTCTTTGTGTTCACGGTAATTGACTTTTGCTACAGACTAATTTGGCAATTGCGTTTCACCAACTCATCGCAATAGCCTAGCCTGTTTGTTTTAATACACTATTATTTTGTGGAGATAACCAATTGGTAAAGGTTTGACTGGTTCTTGAGCATATATCGGCAATTCGGGCAGTACCTATTCGAACTTACGGGTACTCTGCTGTGCATCGCCTGTGCCTACACCTTCGTAGACCAATCAGTGACGTGCTAGCAGAAAGGAGATGCTTCGTCACACGAGTATCGGGTTTCGGGAATTCGAGCGTGCACAATCTCAACCACCACACCACCAAAAACCACCCACATCATTAGTTCAGCTTAGAAATAGGTGTTTGGGTGACTCCTAACTGAGTTTCAGGCTCCCGTTGCGTTTGCGTTGAGTCTTCGTCCGGTAGAACTTGCGATTCCGCATCTTCAAGCTATCGGGGCTGCTCTTTGGGGCACGGCTGGTCACTCAGATCAAAATCGCCACTTCTAAAACGTTTGTACCGATAACTACACGTTTAATAAGACGCAACGTCAGCACCAAGAAAGCTACAATTCGCTACCCATGGTTTAGAAGCATTTGTTGCAGTCGTACACCTAATACTACTGGTGCTTTCGAGGGTAGACGATGCTGAAGTTGGCGTTTCTGGGAGTTATTGCATTTGTCACGTCTAGGGCGTCATCTGAGCCACCGCTTCCAGACGACGGGGAGGATGTGGCGCAGTCTGCAGACGCCCACGCTGAAATGCAACACCGTAGCGGTCCACCAACGCCAGAACCTCTGCCGTCGCCAGAGAGCCTCATCGCTTCGGGTCAGTACCTCGTCGACTGTCCGAGTTGGCTGGCTTTTCTGGGGGAGGACAAACGCATGAAGTACTCCAACCACTTCATCAGTCGCAACGACAAAATTTGGGGCAAGTTTTGATTGGCTATTTTTTTTTAATCTGACCTTGAGGTGACCTCTAAAGGATGGTTCTGATTGGACAAAACCAACTATCACTTTAGACCTGGATGGAAACCTCTAGTAACAGATACGTGACTTGCAAAAGCAATTTAGATGTAGATCTTGAATAGGGATAGCTGGGTGCGTAGAATTAGGCGCAATTATTGGTGACTCATCCCCGCCCCTCCCTGTTTCACACAGAACTCATTTCGACGGAAATTCGCTTTGTGGATCTGCTGCTTGTGATTCGCGATGTCTTCTTGAAGGCCTTTCTACCTAAGCGTTGCGATTCATTGGACCTAGCCGAGAACCTATTTCCCCACATCGAAGTACTGCTCGATGCGCACACCAGGCTGCTTTACCACATGCTGGCAGAACACACCGCCACACCGGACCACGTTGCCAAAAATTTCGGACGATGTTTTACTAGAGTTGTAAGTTCTTTAGAGTGTGGCATTGAACATTCTGTGCTAAAAAGTTGCCCAAAAAATAGCTCGTTGCTGGAGAACCCAGTTTTGTGTGAAAGCACACGACACTGACAATTACCTCAAAAGGTGTCGTTAAAGTACCAAAATCAGTATAAACTGTGAGTCGATCAATTAGAAACGGTTTTGTTTAAGGTTATTGGTTGCTTTCGCGCCAAATTCAACTTGTTATTGAGAAGCGAGGCACCTGATCTGGCCTGGATGGCAGGAGAATGCGCTTTTAACTCTGCTCGTGTTTCCTCTGTATTCATTTTACTAACCTCCAATCATCCGAATTCGTCGTGGCTATAATAAACATTTGATTTTTCTCGTGCTATGTTGAGTGAACTTACACAAAAGGTACAAGCGCTGGAATTACAACAAGCTATTGTTAAGACGTGCTTGCTTTCTAAAAGTGTTAAAAAGTGGTGGGAGACCTTCCGGCATTGACAATGACCCTATCCGTGATTTAGTCAATACAGCCAATTAAATACCTCTAATGAGGTGTGCGGGGGACTTAATTTCGACAATTTGACTGTACTTCGTCATTTTGAAGCAACTTCGATTCATGTCTAAACTGGATATTGGACTTCCGCAAGCACTGCCAGAATGGCCCAAACTGAACCGTGTTTCCTCTACTATTTCCCTCCCTGTACGTCAATAAAACAGGCATTTCTTGGATCGAGTCGTAACTAGAGATGAATAATTGTTTGTGTGCAAGACACAGAAGCTGGAGGCGCAGAAGTGAAGGATCTGACTTCATGGCAAATGCTGAAGTGCAGCATCAAATGAAAGGTGCGTTATGTGTTTGGTGAGTGGATTTCCGAGGAATAATCCTTGAACGAATCACCCAGCTCAATATTAAAACCTAAGTTAGCTGTCCAATTTGTATTAACTGAAACGGCATCATCCTTCACCAATGACAACGCCGGATCACATGTCCAAGGAAGGTAAATGATCGATCCTACAGCAGGACTCACAGTATTTCCCTGAACTTGCTCTTCCAAATTTTCATTAGTTTCGTCTGCAGAACAGTTTGCGTAACAACATACCTGGTTCAACAAAAAGTGTAAAAGGCCACGCAGTTACTCCAACAATGGAATTCAAAATGCTTGAACTGTTAAACGCGGTGGAATAGCTATACATACCTTCCGTGTCAAGCGACTGTCCGGAATGAAATGCGATAACAATGACCTCTCCATTTACGCGTAGAACACTGGAATACACGAAAATGATTGCATAGAAAACATGAGCATAGTCAAAAGCGCATGCTCATGTCACGAAATTTTGAGATCAACTAATGGCATTAGGAGCACGATCCGATGGCTTTGATATGTTCGTCGTGAACTTCACCAGACCGACCACAACGACGTCGGGCGAGTTAGCGTGCAAAGGCTCTACAACGGAAGTAGTGTTAACCAAGTCAGGCAGATTCGGCGCGACATTGAACGATAACTTTAAACAGCTCCATTTTACCTGGTCTGTTTCTCACTCCCTTACACAATACACATCTTCTCGGCCAACGATTCGCTGTCCATTTGAGTTTTTAACAGGTTAATGACAGTTTTAGTGTGTGTGTGTGTGTGTTTGTCTGTATTTTCACTCAAAACTAAGTTCCCAAGTAACGTGACTTTCGTAGGACATTTCCAGAACCACAACATTTTTGACTAATCAGCACTGCGAATACCTGCTCCAAACCACATCCACACCATTTTAACATGGCGGAAATGCAGGGTTTCATCTGCACAGCGATTAATTTAAACAAGCTTTTTCCTTGCAAATGCGATGACTCGCGACGCACTTGAGCACATTCAAAAGTGCAGACTCGTGTCACCTATGGGAATGGATCAAGGACGCATGCAATCACCCTCGTTTGACTGACACATGTTAATTTCAGCTTGCAGAAATGGAACTATTTTTTGTGCTAGAAAATCCTGTCGCAGTAGGTCAAACTCATTCAATTTTGGATTCGAACTGCTTCCTACTGGGATCAATGGGGCCCCACGCGCTAGTTTGCCGTCGAGCATCCAGGACGATGAAATTCCCGCCTGTTCAAAAGGGTACATGCTCTAACGGATCCACACAACCACGGGATACGCGCGGAAAGGCACTGGGGCATAACAGATACACGAATGACTATAAATGGATAAATTTTTTCAACTTGACGCCTCGACATGCGTACACAGTGTTTATCGTAGTGGACTTACACCAATCGCAACACTAGAATGCATGGTTTTTTAACTTGAAACTAGATCCCCAATGAATTCACCCCATATGAAGTACCAGAAAAATGTCCAAGTAATGAAATCATTATCAAGGACTGGTAAATTTTGTGATCCGGTTAATGAAAATCGATTTGGCGCTGGATCCCAAATTTCTCATGCACACTTAAAATGCAAACAGCAAAAGAAGTTTCGTTCACCGACCAATCAGAAAATCAATAAATGTAATCACCGATTGGTGCATTTCACAGATCAACCAGAATGGCCTCGTGTTGTTTTCGTGTGGTCATGTAAATGTTCTGCCCTATTTAAATGCAAGAAAATCAATAAATGCAATCACCAATTGGTACGTTTGTTTGTGCATCCTGTGGCCATGGAAACGCGCGCACATTAGTGGAATAAGACATATTTCGGTTGTACCCTGCATGTGTGACAGAGTCGGGAGTCTAAACTCAGACCCCGATGCATTGCCTATTTTCAAGTAAAAACACGCTGCATTTCTGACAATCGGATGTCTGTTAATTTCATGGAACAAGTGAGAAAACCAATTCATTTGCTTTCGTGAAGTTGATAGATTAGTCACAGAGGGGGTACTGACAGTTTACGGAGTCTTGCACAACTGAAGGGAGCAAATGCAAACGTCGTCGGTTGTGAGTTATTGACACGAAAAGCTTACCTTCGTGTGAAAACTCGTACCATTATTCTTTCGGCTCTGTGTGAATAGAATGCCGTGGTGTTGACGACTGCGAAGTGCATAGGTAATGTTGGGTGTGGGTGGGGCGCGCTCATTTCACTACACCCACCAAGTCATCGACGACGCCTCCAGTCCGATATTTAGGCGGATCAGTGAACTTTTCATTGTGCTGGCTATCTGCTTCGAGACTGGAAAAATGACTTTCAACATTGTGCAAATGAGGTAGCTACTTGTCTTCAAAGGTCAAGGTCGTTCAGTGACCCCGGCGGCGAATGCGATTAGTTGATGCCAGAGTCCACTCGAGGTGTCGACTGTCAAAGTACCTAAGACTTGAAACCAGATAAACTTCTCGGAGGGCAAGAAGACTGTGGAAGTGCTTGCTCGTTGGCCTTCGGCACCGTCCAAAAGTTCTCTTGTCATGGAGCCACAGGTTTGATGTAATCATCAACAGTAGACTGAGCTTTCAGGGTTGATATTCACACACGGCGATGAAAGATTACTTTTTCTTTTTGTTATGTTAAATGAGCTCAAAAAAAGTAATCAGCGTTGGAACTCTGCGCTAGGTTTCAGGGGGATTTTTGAATGCATCATGCAAACACAACATCTGAACTTCACATGAATTCACAAGAAGTAACCAATCAAAGTGTTCGATGCGCACCTCAGACAACAAATCGTCCTGATTTAAACGAACCGTCACTAATGATGTTGATAAATCGATTATCTGCCATAACATTAATCGGACACGATCATGGTGCTTCAAATAGCCAACCAAACGGTAGAGTTAGATGTTTTTTTAGCAGAAAATGATGTACATGAATTAGGTAGTGATTGGAGAACAATGACCAGAACTGACATTTCGAACACATCTTTGGGGATTGATGAAAGCTGATTCCGTGCGCAGCCATAATATTTGAGAAAACATATTCATTCGCTGGTGATATTCTTGACGGCTTAGTATTTTGGTGCAAAGAGCCAGAGCAAATTCTGGCGGGAAAGTCATAGAGCAGCCACAAGAAGGATGATTTAACTTTTGACCAAAGGGAAAGCACACACAGTCAATGACAGTACATTTTTTTCTTGTGAAGAATTTAGCCGTTATTCCCACGCCATAACCGAACCAAATTTGGCTTGACCTTGAGAGGTCTTTAGAGTACTATCCTGATTGGACCAAGCTGTGTCAAAATCCAATCATTTGGCACCCAGGAAATCGATAGCAATCCTTACTAACTCCCTTCGGTGGCATGTGTGCATTTTTTGCGTAAATATTCACTACTTCGTACTTGTTTAGCGTATGCTTGCGCGCAGAACACAAACCTGCCACTCTTGGCATAAGTTGCATGTGTGTGTGTGTGTGCGTGCGTCAGTTCTCGCCGTTTTTTTGCTATTCACACCGCTCCGATGCATTTTTTTAATCCGTTTGACACTGCTTCCCGAACTGGCTGAACACGGAATCACAACGGCGCTTGTGACCACATCCGGCGCCAAGCGAATCACCTTGTTTCAGTTCCACTTTCGAGTATTCATTCACGTGAAAATTCCACACCGACACCAATTCTCGTTGTCAGTGACAACTGGAACCTTGATTGGTGTTCATCACTGCCCTTGAGCCAGCCAATCGAATCAACAAAGAGCTCGTGCTGTTGAGCAGCGTCCGTTTTCGCCTTCAACACTAATTTTTTGTTGTCTTTCGTAATTTTAGCTAACAGATGAAATGATGAATCGCCTGGTGGAGGCCTACGGGGCTCTAATGTTCGTCCAATCTTCGCTCAGTGATCGTCTTGGTCGATTGAAGGCAGATCCGGCATTCGCAGAACGCCTAAGTGTAAGTTCGTGGCCATTCGTAACCTGCCTCACCAAATTATTCATTGTCGACCTTCACAACAAACCGAGAACAAGGGACGACGACTTGATTAGGCGGACTTAGTTGCTAGTCACGAGCTGACCAATGAAAAGCGAGGATGAGTGAGCCATGCACCAATCAGACTCAGGTACGCCTCTTCTGACAGGTTTCAGTTCAAGCATCAGCCTTGTTACAAAAGTACTTTGATAAAGTTCGAGTACGTCAAAAATGGATTTGTCCTAGTCGATGTCAGAGGTTAACGCTCAGCTTTGATGCCGGTGACAAAGCGCATTTGACAAGCAAGTGAGCACGTCCTCATTTCGACCATAGATTAAACGCGAAGAGATTAGTTAAAAAACCATGTTTTTAATAAAATGTCGGCCACCTCTGCTTTTCGATAGCACTCTTGCCAATACCTGCAGTGTGTCCGGCTGTGTGCATGCTGCTGTGCGTCGTGTTGGGATGTACTTGGCTGTACAATAATTGCAACTCGCAAGATTGATTGCCTCGTGTACACAGTGACAGCCAGCAATCAAACCACTTGCATGTACAGTGTGTGTGCGTGTGTTTGTGTGATGAATCGCTTTCTGTCGGACGTTGCATTCACACCATATTTGTCGCAACTCCCCGTGGAGACGATTGCCACCGAAAGGACAAATAAACACGGAAATGGACGATGGCGGGACTTGAACACGGGACTTGCCTACTGCGCAGCCCTGACTTGATCGCCAAGTGCGTGCGTGCGTGTGTGTGTGTATTTGTTGATTTGCAAGCTGCCAATCAGAATTCACCATCGATCTGCCCAGAAACTATGACTCTTTTGTCGCAAGGCTTATGGCCTCCTTGTGAGATTACGCGGCCAGCATTCTCACACTTCCCACGAATGCTTGGATTTGTCGAAGTCGTGTGTGTGTGTTTTTATGTTTGTCCTTGTGGTTAGTTGGCGTAGGAGCCCAGCTAATCACGTGACGATGTGACGCTGTCTTCGCCGCATCTCATTGGTCAATTTGGTTCCGAAGTGACGATAAATTGCCGAATGAATTGTGATGCATGCAGGTGCTACGACAGTGCAAAATAGTCGCATTTATTTGTGGCAATTTCAAATAAACGTTATTGAGATAAAGCGCATTTTCCACGTGACGCCGTCAGCGCGGCATTTTTATTGGTCAATTGGGCTTCGAGGTATCAGCAAAATTGGTAGATGAATCGCGGGACATTCTGGTGCTGGAACCGTACAAGCCAATCTTCTGCGATTTTAATTTCCGATTTGTAAGCCCGCAGACTGTGGCCGTGTATTGAGAAGTGCAGATTCTGTTCGAATTGGTAATTTTGAACCCTCTTTTGCATGATTGTGGAAATTTCAGTTCTCTGAGCGGATTACCTGAGGTTGTTTACTTTGTGGAGTTTGATAACTGCATTTTCCTCAGCACATTTTTGTTCTAACAGGCGTGGTGCCGATCAATACTTCCGGTTCTTCTAGTTATCCTTCTACCGTGTGCCTGGTAGCTAACTCTGGTAGTGTGACTATCTAAGAACCACGAGCTGACAGTTATCTACCTATTTAGGTCCCCACTCGTTAGGCTCAATACACTAGCACTTTGGCGATTGAGCTGGCTTTGTGTTCGCTTCATCGATTTCGCATTTGTGAAATGAGTCAGTTTTATCTTTCCGCATAATCTCAGGACCTCAGGCTCCAATTAACACCTTGCCCATTGTTTTTGGTGCAAGACCGGACAATAGTGTCTGTCAGAAATCGTGAGGTCAATAAAACAGCAATAACTGCCAATCTGCTCAACGAAGAAGGTGTTTGTCGAACAGCTACGGCATTGACTTGCGTGAACATCCTCACTTATCGATCGAAGATGTTGCCCTGAGCCGTACCTCAAAGTATCCAAATTCTGGAAACTGCACGATCTGTTTGGTTATACGCACGCACGCACGCACTCATCGTCGAACGTGGAACATTTAGAAGACTTAAAGCCGCCTTGGATCTGCACATACCGTTGACGCAGCCTTCACTTAGGTTCTGAAAACTTGGAAACCACAACAACATGCAGAAGTCGCCTAACGCATGGCTTATCCGCAGTTCACGTGTCAAAAATCCACACTGTACACAAATTATTCTTGGCGTAAACACACAGGCAGTAAGCGAGGCTGTCTGAGTGTCAGCGTGTTGAAAAAACCACCACTGACCGCTTTTTTGCGTCGAATCGAATGCAACCGCTTCTACAAATATCCTGCCCCCAGACGACACGATCACGGGGAATGCGATACGCAAATCACAAGCAGTTTTTTCGTGGTGTGTGTTTGTGTGAATAGGCATATCTACATGCAAATTAGTTTTCAAGTGTCTGGTGACTTTAAAAGATGCCTGTCTGCCCGCCACTCCTGTTTCCTCGATGACATATCAGCTCGTCGCGTCGTTCACGGACTTAGCATCAAGCCTGGTCGGTTGTGATTGGTCGCCACTTGGTTGGCGCCTGATTCGTTGATGATAGGCCCACTTACGACCTCGTTTGCGACGCCCTCACCACGTCTAGTATCGGGGTCACTTTGCGTCGATGTGATCGCCACCGCGTGAGTGCGGCTCACTCTATTTCGTGTCTCAGAGAAGGCGTAACAGACCTGTCCAGCCACTCAAAGATGCCAACGTCCCGTCTTGGAAGGCAAATACTAGATTTTGACGAGAGATCGTCAAAAGCTTCGTCCTGATGTCTAACTACGTTGTCCTGTCTTTTGGCGTTATTGGTTTCCCCGGCAGCTGGACTTCCACGTAATTGATGATCAAAGTCCCATCGATTTCTATTGAGCTTTCCGATGTTCCATTCGGCTTCCCTCTCCATTCCAGAACAGACGTCTCAACTGCTGCAATTCGTAGCTCCAACATTTCTCGGGACTTCAAATTACAGAATAGTTTCCATCCGATTCATATCAACGGAAGGATTCTTTTGCCTTTCTAACAGGTCAAGCAGACTGTAAAACCATCTCTTCTGCACCTCCAACTCGAAAACTTCCGTCTATGGACCATCTTCCTCGTGAACATCATTGGCCCACTACACTTGTGGAGAGTCATTTTCGCTAGAAGGAAAATATCGCGACCCCGCTTCTTCAAACCGCACCACTTCACTACTCAACTCTCTCAACAACCCTCTATAAAATTGTTTACTCACGAGCTTCTCGTGTTAATCGTTAAATCGTCAATTGGGATGACATTGGTTTTGAGGTTGTGTCAAGGACTCCCAGTCACTGCCAAGGCACAGAACTGTGTTTTACGTTTGGCTCGGAAAAAGTAATGGTGTCGGATCGACATTTCCACCGACTGAGGTGCGCTGTCAAACTTTGTTTACCTAAGAATTCCCCACCTTATTCGGGAGGGGGGAGGGGTGGAAAGGGTGGTTGTGACGGTGGTGAAGACAATGCCGGTGCGTGCGCCAGCACCGAATGTTTACCTTCTGGGCTTAAGTCACCGATTTTCGATCCGTTTTCCGCGTAGTTAACAGATGGCGTTTCCGGGCTCAAATTCAGGTTCACCGAATTGATCTTCACACGAAATAACATAACCTAAATGCCCACTTTAACTGCATCTTCCATGTGACCTGAAGTGTTGAATCAAATTACACTACCTACGTGGTTCCCAGCTTCCAACAAGCACCTTCGTGGCTAAGGCCAACTTCGAGAGGATTCTGTATTGGTGTATGACCGAATTCCTCAAGACAGTTGCCATTCAAGTCATACAACCACTAATGGTGACAATTGTCGGTCTCGAGATAGGCACGTGCTGTCGATTTGCGTCTAATCTGGCATCTCCGATTTTCGATCCGTTTTAAGTAAGTGGATCTACCGAGGTGGAGAATGTGGAAGTTGGAGT
The DNA here is from genome assembly GCA_900604375.1 of Mesocestoides corti. Taxonomy (NCBI): domain Eukaryota; kingdom Metazoa; phylum Platyhelminthes; class Cestoda; order Cyclophyllidea; family Mesocestoididae; genus Mesocestoides; species Mesocestoides corti. The sequence goes on from UXSR01000543.1 coordinate 27,384, forward strand.
AGAGGCCAACGATCTTACACTTCGTCAGTGAGAGAACTAGTTCCAGACGAGCTGAAGGTGGACCAAACTTCGCAAGTGAAAGTGATTCTCATAACTCTAGCAACGCTGGTTGCATTTCGCAAGTATTCACGAATTCTCTCTCCTGCTAATAAA
>UXSR01000544.1:0-27521 GCA_900604375.1 Mesocestoides corti
TTAAGCCTTACCTTTGATTGGTTTCTGCTGCATTCACAGGTATTGATTCGTGATGTGACTTGAGCGAATTTGACGCCTTTCATGTCTGTGGGCTTGGGTTGAAGTGGGTTTTTGACACGCAAAGGTGTGAACAAGTTAAAGATTAACACGAACTTTCTCATATCGATGCCTTGTGTTACAAACGCCTTTGCAATTAAGAGAATTTTATTCATATAACGGTACCAGATTCCTTGCTGACGCTAGAACTCTCCTATCGACGCTAATGCAAGACATGCCCAGATCTCGTGCAAAGAGCTTTAATCGCCTCAGTCACGGTGCGCGTGAGTGCACACTTATTCAAGTCAAAGATGATCTCGACCTCAATAAAACAGATGTTAGGATACTAAAGTAAACAAGGACAGAAACCGGCGTTGAGCAGTCTTAAGGAATCCTGGATTTCCACAAGCTAGTTAGGTTTCCTTAGCGTCAAGTGAACTGCCATGGGCATGCTCATAAACTAGGCATTATTTTAAGCACCAACATGAATGACCACTACGAGTCATGACATTTAATCCCAAAACTGTGACTGACTATTTTGGTGCAGGCTCCAACTTAAGATGCAGTGCTGTTCCAACGAGTGATTTTATCGAAATAAAAGAACGATTGATACAAATTGGGCGCCGTTGCTTATCTTGGTCAAGGTTAGTTTATTTTACTGTACCTCAATAAAAAGCAGATTTGCTCTTTCAATTATACTATGTCTCTGATACTGCAGGTAAGCTATCAACTATTGAAATAGTTTATATTTTGGCCCAACATGATAGAACTACAGATGAACACCGGAATATCCTCAAGCTATGCTAATGCGGCTCCCTATGATGAAAAAATTTTAGTGCAACTCGATTGTAGAGCGTACATTTAAAATTGCATCAAGCAGTGATGTTAAAAAAATATTCCCACACAATTATAGAGCAGTAACATGTTATTCAGATAATGCAAGTCGTCAATGCTCTATCTCACAATTCTGACACAAAAATCGTCTCTAAATTAATACCAAAAAGTAATATTCCTTGGAGATATCAATGGAAACATTACAGCGGATGTTTGTTATAATAGCTAATTAAAGCAGTTGGCATAGCACACTTATTGTTTACAAGTGACAGCGGTTGAGTTATATCTGCCTGTATTATGCTGATGCATTAGGTTAACAACGCTAGTAAAGAAAGGTAGAAGCAGGTGAGGGTAAAACAGCTAAACCTATGGGACATGGTTTACTTCGATATGCAAGTAGCCTAAAACAGTTATAGTTTAGATAGAATTTGCTGCATTGAGATCTAATATGTCACGCTTTGATTTATTTGACAGCCGATGATAGATAGAATTAGAATAAAAGAAAACAGGTAGTGTTAATATCATCATTATTGAAAACTGTTGGTGACTGAATGGATGTCGTTGACAATGCCCAATCAATGCTCAGTCGAAATGTCAATGGTAAAGGTAGCCAGTGTCGAAAGAGTAGTCCACTATTTAGTCGATTTAATCCTTTATAGTGCTTGTCATGCTGCAATTTTGCACATAGTTTTATTTTGTGTACTCACAGCCCGCTCGCACCAATATCTCTTGAATAATAATAACCAGACTTTCCATATTCCCTTAGATATTTAGAGTTGTATGTCAACGTAGCCCATTGATACTGGTTACAAAATCAAAAACAAACATAAACACTAAAATCATTAACCATTTTTGTATTTCGCATTTATTCTAGGTTTCATGGCAAATTAGTTCACCGCGTATTAAGAAATAAGAGTGTAGATCAAAAATATCACGAACAGAATATTAGCGCATCAAACCAACGAGGAGTATCGGCTTTGAAAATTCGAATTGTTCACATGGTGTTATTGAGATAGATAAATACAGATAGACTGAGGCAGTCTGTTAGAGCGCCAAGTGACTGTTGTGAATTGTGACAAGTCACGACATTAATCCGATCACACCATTTTTACCGACACCCGGATTTTCTTTTGACAGCTGAGCGATGCCTCAACCCCAACTTTGCTGACGCGAACAGTTATCTGGTATTATCACGACGTGTGTTAAAGCATCTATTACTCACGTTATTTAACACATCTGAGCTCTGAAAACCCGCAAGACTAGACTTGACGAGGACTTGGTTAAGTTCTCAAAAACGATTGCGTCCTTGCTCCCATTTCTTATCAATCGTCTATTATTTTCTCACTATCAAGTCAATTCACTAATCCACAGTTCCCTGGAATAGAAAACACATTTCTTGCATCATGACCTGCATGGTTAGTACATGAATATGGTTAGCACATTGGTATTTTACAAACATATGTGAAAAAAAACGTAAATGCCTAATTTTTAAATTTAAATATACTTGTGAGTTGATACAAGCCATTAAAAGCTAATGTTTTTTTGAATGAAATGAACAACGATAAGACATTTGGTAAACGTTTTAGGGAATGGGATGTCTAAAACGACAGCAGCGTTAAGATGATTGACATTTACGTGTGCTTCCAGCTTCATTTTCGACGGGTGGGTGACTTTGTTCAAGCTAATACGTGGCTAATTTTGTTGCTCTTGTTTAACGATTTAGTCAGAAGACTCCGAATGTATTAGCAACTTCTAGTTGTTGACAGACATTGACCAATTAGCATTTCAAGTTATTAGAAGGAGATTGTTGAATTATCGGTAGTTGCGGTTGAGCTGATAGATAGCTGCTAGTATGGTATACAAGAGATAATTATCGAGGAAATTTTTATTTTGTCACTACAATTACACCTCAGATTTCGATAGTCCAAAAGCAAATCGAGCATTAATTCTCCAGTATTTACTAAAAACGCGTACCATCTGCATATTAAGCTCAAACAACAGAAAATGAGTTCACATCTATAATATCAACTTTCCAGGGCTGTGATATCTTTGTAACTAAACGGTTTATCCGAATGCGTAGATTCAGCGATCAGCATTCCATCGATAAATGAATTGTTGACACATCTTTGGACGAGACCCAGGTTAATGTATGTCGGACTACTGGAGAATTAGTTTAAATTTAACTCTCCAATATTAAATGATGCTTCGTCAATAACCATCCAATGCACTTCTTTCCCATTCAAAAATTTTTGTCCCAGTTGTAATTTTTTTTCTGTATCCCGTTGTTCTTAACTATTTTGGACTGTCTAATCCTCAGCTACTTTTGCAGTAGCTTCATTTCCTTACCAGTGGAAGAGATGACACATATAGCAGCTTCAAATCCTAGTCCTCTGCAAATTAACCCTTGTGTACATTTGGTATAACTACGTGCCAAACACGCGTGAAGTTGTTCTTGAACTGATGGTGATTGATGTACCATAAGGTACGTCATTCACAATTTTAGCAACATTCTTCTCCGGAAGACACGACATCACAGGACATGCCTGCAAAGCAGTTTGCCTATGAGCTTGCAACATTCTCTACTAGATCCACATTTTGTCTAGGATCAAGATCACAGGTTTGACAAGGTTAAGTATATATTGTGCATTAGTCTTGGACACTCCTAGTTTTTAAAATCATAATAATGCAGTTTCAATTACGACAGTATACTCCAGGCGGCAAAGCCTACATGCTGTGAAAATCAGGCACCAAAATGACTTAATTTTCCGACAGTTTCTTGATAAATTACCAGGCTACGGTTGATAATTAGGTTCTCAAAATTAACCTTCGATTAAGTAGCACACAATCGAAACAAGTGGTCTAATACAATTAATAGAAAAAGGCGGTTTTATATTTTGCGTGGGTGAAAATTTAGGCTGAAGTAAACACTGAATTAAACTCGAAGTCACTGCACGGACTCTAAACTGTGGTCCGTGGATAAAAATTTGGTTCTAATCACTCGCTTTTACTGATCACACTTCACTACTTGCAAAAGTGGATTTCAATTTGTTTCAGTGGTTTTCGTAGTGCAGACGTGTGAGTTGATCATAATAGCACTTTTTAATATCTCGTGACGCCACATATAATTCTTTTTCATTCGGTACATTACAAATTGTTTAGAAATGCGATTGTTCATGTAGCGAAAAATACAAAGTTCCCCTTTTGAAATTATTGCAATTTTAGGCTACAGAGGAGGTATTCATGACAAGACGTCACTTCAGGTTTCGCTCTCGTTCAGCCGGCTACATTGACAGGCGTCGTCGCCGGACTTTTCCACCACTTATTGCCAATGTAAACGGAATTCGCAGTCCACCGTTTGATATCGCAGATCAAACAGTAGGTCTTCTTCAAAACACAGGTATGCGTTAACTGGTTCTATTTTTGCGAAGACGCAATAAACGTCAACAACGTAGTCATCATAATATCAAATCACATGTTTTTTTGTTAGACCAAACAGTCCATCGTCGCCGTTCGATTACCCCTCCCATTCCGACTGGCACAAACCAAGTGCCTGGCCAGGCCCAAAATTATTTAACGCAAGTCAGAATCACTAACCATGTTTATTCAACAGCAGCCGCTGTTGAGTCTCACGTGACACCACCTCATGAAAACACAGGTTTGTGTTGTTATTTTCTTCTCTTATGATGTACTCAATTCTTAAGTGGGTAAGCATACACTGTACTGTCTTCTCGTTCTCGGCTTAGTTGTAACTATTCAAAAATAAGCACTTAAAATAGTTCTTGGACAATATTTGAGTCCTCTAATTTAAGTGCAAATCATCGCGTGCGGTTCTAGTATATGCGACATCAGTACGATTGGTAGAAGTACACTTCATGATTGTTTATAGCTTTCTGATCTTTTGAGTGCATCAAGTAAGCCATTTTCATCACAGCATCCGCCATTTAGCTCCGCAGAGTATTTCCGAGGGACTTGTTACTCCACCGGCACCTTCAGAGCAATCTCTATCACCGACACAAGCTACTCATCGACTTCCTCGAAATCATAGTTCCACAAACTCCCGACGTCATGAATAAGAAACAAGCAACTCCAGGCATCTTTGCAAAAAGTGCATTGTTGGTGAATTTGATTTTTAAAGTAAAAATTTACCTTGTGCGTATTTTTGACCTTAATGATATCATAATTACTTGAGTTGCCAGTAAGTTCCAGTAAAACAAACGTACAAATCTAACGTGTTAACATTAAACTGACAAATGGCAACGTCATTTCTGAGGTCATGCTTGCCTACGGAAAGCAAATTATGCTAGTTAGCCAGCAGTTTAAATCAAAACCTAAAGTTGAATTCTTACAAATTAATTCGACCACTTATACTATCAAGGGTGCAGTGTAGTCTGTATTTGTGGGTAACTATTTCCATTTGCGTCAAACTACTATGAAGATATTATTAGTCATGAATATATTAGTCATGGTTTTATATCCACAGACACCAGCGTATAAGCCTACTACGACGCATAATATATAACATTATAATTTCCCTTCTCTTTTATGGTTTTTATGCGTTCCTTCCCTTCTAATCATCGTGCAGACTGACTTGTGGCCAACTATTAAATAACGATTCCTTAGTATTCCTTACATTTACTCACACATAACCGGAACAGAATTTTGACGCATCTAGCTGGGCGAACAGTTGATTTGTTGACATTTTATCATCTATAGAGTCATACAACGACGGCTAAAGCAGTAGTGCTTCTCCCTAGTATATAACTAAGTTTCATTAGTAAAAACATAATGCGAAGTTCGCGACACTACGTCCTTCTTTTGTTTTCACTTGCTTAAAGGATGTTGCCACTTGATATGCATCAGGCGTAGCAAGAGTGATGGAATAATATGCGGCAGCGTGACAAGCTAAAATAGACACGCACGCGCTTGCATGACTTTGTTGAATGCAAGAGCAATGATGTCATGCGACTTAGCGTAAACATGGTCACTACCAACGACGCTGCACATCAAGCTTTTTGTTTCCAATGCATAAATTGTCAAGAATTATGCCACTTATTAATTTGACACACTGAACCTTTCGGCAATTTTAGCTAGTTTTCTTTTGGAAATTTCTTCTGGTACTTCTTACACCACCTTCACTGTGACTAAAAGCGCACACCGTGGTTGAGTGTACCGTTTTGATGGATGGTGAACTATTTAACAAAATAGACAATGGTAGCTCGTCCTCATTATAGGGTGTCACTAGCCATTTCTTACCCTTTGACTTCATGAAACACGTTTGCTATCAAAGGCCTCAATTAACAAGCCATGGTAAATATCTGTTATGCGGATAGTGCTTTAGTGACTTCACAAATGTAATATTATGCTGGTACCTGTGTAACTCTTCATCATGAAAGACTGACAGAGCGTAGTTTCCAATCATTAAATTGAAAGTGTGCGTCCAGCAATTTTTTAGATCGATTGAATTAAATCGTAAATTACTTAGCTATGCATCACTGCAGTCGACCAGGTGCACATTTTCCTTAGGGCTTGTGGTGCTGTGAATTGCGGCGCTACAAGACAGTTTCAGAATTGATGAGTCAGCTTGCAGGGTTCGAAATTGTGGAATCGCAAAATGCTAAAATAAATCCTGCTAGAATTACTGAGGCTAGAACTCCACGTATAAATCCCATTATTATATTGTCAAGGAGCCTAGCAAGTTCACCTTTGCATAGAATATGAAACTGAGAAAGAAAATCGGTGCCACATTTTGGCCTCTAAACATCATCCTAATGTTTATTGCGACTTCAATTTGTAATGGGTCAGTTGTGTGCGCCCTAAGTTTTCAGAAATGTTTTTTGGTCATGCATGCCCCAAATAGCCTAAGCTCACAGGCACTAGAAATGCTGTCACGATAAACGAGCATAAAGTATCCCAGTCGAGAAGTGTAAGTTGGTGTAGATGGCCACGACAAATACAGCGGGAGAGAGCAAAAAGTCTCTGCACAGATGAAAAGGGCTCTGGGTAGTCGACTGTTCTTAGAGAGGCAGCCTGTGTAATCCGTAGTCTTTAGTATAGCCCCAAAAAGGCCGTTATTGCTACCTCTTAAGGGAGACGGCGACTAGCCCCTAATAGGTTGTATTTCACCTCTGGGAGACAACAGGGTTGAGACAGCTGCTATAGTAGTCGACGAGAAGCTGGAATCAGCTTCGGTCGCAATCTTGGCTCTCAGTTATTAGTCGAGGATGAACAGCAAGCCATGATGGCGGCGTCACGTGACCGGTGGCGTGATTTCAGGTTTCGTAGAGCCATGGTGGGATTGAATTGCGCCCCAGAAACTAGAAGCTAATTCTTTCATGGAATGTCTTTCTCCATTGTCTGGTCGACGGACTGACTAACATGAGTGCAAGACGGCCTTGAGAAGGCAATGCAAAGGCCACTGTATCAGCTAGGAATCTGTACTAGACTGCACCAGTCTTCTGCCTGTAACAAAAGACAATTTTTTGTCCTTTAATCTCACTTTTACGATTATGTCGAGCATAATTGATCTTAAACGATAACTAGATACATCGTTTTCTGCAGTAATGTGTTCGGTAAAGATCTTTCGTTCTGCTGCAATAATTTTGAGAAGGCCAATATATATGTGCCTAGGTGGGTGATGAATGACATTGATGATGAAGAAAACGTAATTCTCGGGACAGCTTTTTTTGGAGTGTAAGAAATAGTGGAAGCTAAACGAGGTATAATGACTTTCAATTTATTACTTGCGCCTAGTAATTGGCTGAGGTAGTTTAAATGATCTGGGTAGAAAAATTATCCAGGTGGACTCAATGATGTGATGAAAAACATTTTAAGCAGATATGCATCTCAAAGCTTCCTTTACAGTTAGGCAAAGCCTAAATAGCATAAGGAGGAATGTGTCCAACGAACAAGATAGGCCATTATGAAATTTTCCATGGGATGATTTCTATCTTTGGTGACGGTGGAGGGGAAGTTATCTGCCCACGAGCGTTTTCGCCACTGTTTAAAGATGTTTTGCCTCGGAAAAACATCTTGCCATCTTGTCAAAGCAAAGTAAAGGGAAATAGAATATTTTTGAGTGCAGCAAGGGACCTGCACTATCACACTTTGTGTCAGGAACGTTAAACTACACAAAGGTGATCTTGCTAAGCTTACCAAACTGTAAATGCAGCCAGCACATGTCAGGCCGCAGATAACGGACTAATTTTTGCTTCCTTGTTGCCGACTGATTAGAAATCAAGAGATCGAGAAGGACTTGGACTTAGGACCAAAGAAACGCTGCATAGCTGTTGAAATTTTGCAGAAAATGGTACGTTTGGGTGTATTCAGAATGCACTCAAATAAAGTTGGTGCTGTCTATTGTCCTTGCTGAATTGCCGAACTGTCACTATGTTCATGAAGTCTGCATATATACTTATTTTTGCAGAATTGATGTTGTGTTGTCCGTTTTCTTGATGCTGCCTGTGTTAGCTGAAAACTGTTGAATGCAACCTAGATGTCTTAACTCTCTCAGTTGGAATTAATTTAAACCCCGAATTTTGGCCAAGGTTATCGGTTTAGTGTCTGTGTAAATTGCCGACCTTGAAAAAGGTGTCCAAAATGGTTGGAAGCTATGAAGATTGCCAGCAGGTAATAATCGAAAGTGCTTTCAAGCTTCAATTAATGTGGCTGAGAAGTAAGCTATCAACCACACTGTGTCGTAAGCCGCTGTAAGACTGTGCAAGTTGGTGAAAGAAATACATCCATTATGACAGAATTAATAGAGTCTGATCACTTTCACTGCTATTGCGAAAGCTTTACTCCTCTTCTATTATGGTTAGGTTTCAGAGCTGACTTGAAACTGACTGACGCTACTTTTGATTGCGCAAGGTGGAGTTGCTACAGATGTCTTAAGATCGGATCACATTTGCGTGTCCAGCGGATATGATAACCGAACAGGGGCGACTCTATGAAAGGTCGCAGTCTTTTAAGAATCAGTGGAATTTAAAGACAGAGCCATGTCCTTAAAAGAAACCCACTACGCCTCTTTACTTTATCAGAGAACGCATAATTCCGATGTTAATGAGAGAAATGACAAACTACATGCAAAAAAAACAATACTCAACAAGGAAATTGACAATATCAGATGAGAAAATTGGCCGTCAGCGTGTGAGGTAAAGAAATCCCACAGCGTATGTGAACTAGTTTTCTCCATTACAGTGGCCAACCACATCATCGGTGAAATGGGACACGTTGTGGCACACCAAAGTTCGATAAGAGAATAGAAAGCCGACGTTCATCAGATATTTTGGTGTAGTTCTAAGTATTTTTGAAGGATAACAGATGGGATTCATGAGAAAAACTGGCATTGGGTTCTTTAATTCTAATGGAATATCATCAGAGGGGTCAGTTTTTGCTGTGGTAGAAAGTCCTATGCGAATCAGCAGCTGATTTTTGACTATCAAATATTATGCTCCCTCTGCTGCGGGTTTACTTCTGTACCAGTTAATTCACTCTGCAGGAACCTCGGCTGCAGGTTTACTTCTGGTGGAATCGGTTCACTTAAGTGGCGAAACCGCTTGAAGATGCCCTTTAGCTGATGGTGCTTGAGATACCAAGTTGTGCCTAATAATCACAATTTCAACTACCCACAACATTTGATGATGGTTGTCTAATTCCCTCAGCTGAGAAAATTTCGCAGAGGCGGTGCCAATGATTTAAACTAAAGGAGCTGTAGTCATTGCTTGAGAATCCTATTCAAGACATTTGAGTTGACTGTTTTCATTTCACGACTCGTGGAAGTAAATTACAGTTGATATCGGTGGTTGTCGTTCTGCAGACGGGTGAGTCGATGTCAATAATGCTTTTTTAATTTCCGTTACCTTACAATTTGTTCTTCCTTGTCCGGTTAAAACTGCGATATTTCATTTTGCAATCAGTGTGAGCCGACCTAATTTTTTTACGCATAAGCAGTCTATTTGATAATTGCCACAATTGTAAGATACCAAAAGTTTTAAGTATTTAATGACGAGGCATCACGGAGACCGCTTGCGCTCACGTTCAGCAGACAGCTATCGTCGCCGGACGCTTTCACCACTTCCGACTAATGCGGACGAAATACGTGGCCGGCTTCATTCTTCTTTCAACAGTGATGTTAATATCCTTCGCTATTCCCCCTCCTCTGCTCATGTCGACGATTCATCAATAAGACTCTCCCAAGACACAGGTGGTTAGTTTTTGCGACATTGTATGTGATTCTGTCTTGGATAAGTCTATGCAACACCATCATCGTCTTTTGTAGCTTAGTTTGAAGTAATTACGGTTAAGTATCTCAGGCTGCCTTTCTGTAACGTGGATGTTCGGTTACTGTGGATGAAATGAAATTTGCAGATATTGCCCACCGGTTTTTGTGCGATTGGGTAGTACAACTGTGGGCTTGGTTTAAGTCTACTAGATAATTGCTTAAAGGTCATTTAGTATTATAGTGTGCCTAACGGACTATTTCTACCACCATCTCCATTTAGCTCCGCACCCTAATACCGAGGAACCTGATGCTCCACGCCGACCGCCACTACTAATGATAACAACCACAAATGCCCCTTTGCGATTTTTGCGGCTTACGTTGCCTCGAAATGACAAGCCGATAACCTCACGACGTCATGGTTAAAGAATGAAGTACTGGAGGATTCTCTGCGAATGATGCATTGTCAATGAATTCAATTAATAAACCAAAGCTTAAACGTCTTCCTATTTGCCACATTGAAAGTCTCTAACTTGCCAGAGTTGTTTTATTGTGTCAAACAACGCAGTTTATAATTATATCAAGCTAGTTTAAAACTGCGTTAAGTTGAAAGGTCTTTTCTGGGGTTGTGTTTGTCATCGGATTATAGATTTGCTGATAAAATTACTGCGTCAAAACACTCAAAAAGGAGCTAATAGTGATTTAGAGTACTGTCCTTGCTAGAGAAGAACAAGAAAGGCTAAAGTTAGTTTGTAGGTCAGCGAATTAACTATCTATGAAGCAATTGGTGTGATAATCAGATTTGTCACAACCTGAAGGCAATAAACTTGGATCTATTTAGGAGACCGACTGTTTGAAATTAATTACTGCTTTGTTTGAAACAGAATTTAACACTGGTAGGCTGTAAGAGGAAATTTCGTGAACTAACAAACTGTTTTTCTCACCAGGGAATTCAATGTATTAAATTTCGAAACCACAAATGACAGATTAACCACGGGAGACATTCTTCAATAAGTCAATGCTACTTTCCTGTCATACATAACAAACTGATGTTATTTCGGAACAAAGGTTGGGACCAACGGATGGGTGTATGAAACCACCTTTTCAATTGCATTTTTCAAAGTTAGTTAAAGTAATAATTCGGTGCTTTATTGGTATTACTGAAGATCATAAGAAATAGTTAGAACTAAATGGCAGAAAATAGGCAAGTTGCACGCTTTGATGTGTAAACATGTATGTTCTGCCAGGTTACAAGATATTTAACCAAGCGTAAACAGAAAGCGTCTGCTAATTCAAACATCAAAAGTGAAGAACAATCTTTTAAAAATCGATAGTGTAAGGGTATATTTTACTCGGGTGAACTTACCACTAATGTTTTCTTGCCTGTTAAATTGCCACATTCGTGTGACTCGTTCGGAGAAGTTCGTAATAAAAACACTATAATTATTGGAATAAAATTAATCGCAGAAGTAAAAAATAAAGACTGGGGACCTATGTTGTTGTTTGGTAACACACAAAGCATTATTGGGTTATATATGATGTTAGTCTTGAAGCGACTGCGCATATCATTTTGACATAGCCAATTCAGTGCCACAAAATGATCTCAAATTTTTAGGATTAAAATTTTACCAAAGAAGATGATTTGATTGTGGTCAAGTGAAAATGGGCACCTTTTTAGATCTGTACTTCATGAAATGATGCAGTTTATTTGAAATTTTTTTTGTAAAAGAAAGGAAACGCTATTCATCCTGAAAGATAGGGTTGATGGATTTTGTATCCTCACACATTTTGACCTAAATGTAAGAAGTTAGGGCACACGCAAAAAAAAACCATTAGTGTTTACTAATAATGAGAATCCCATGTAGACAGCAAAATTGGTTGTTAACTCAAATACAACTCTAAGTTGCACGTGATTTGGTTAAATGCAAGTGTAATGGACGCGAAGATGGAAAGGCCTGAAAACTCGGATTAAAACTGTCACACGCTGTGAAATCAGTAGGAATTTCTTTATCAGTCTAATGATCTCATCTAACTGTCAAACCAAAGGCCTCAAGCCAAGTTGGTGTCTGGGGCACTCACGTTAACCCAAGTGTGGGTCTTTTTGCTTTTTAATGAATCATTATGGTGCTTGGTCCACTACATGCACATTGCCCGCAAATTAGCACAGGTGCAACACCAATCGCGGTATTTATGTCGATTTCTATGTCAGCATTAGTAGTATATGAGGTCACAGCAGATATTGTGGAACCTCAAAAAAACCACCTGTTGATGGCATCATCAAACGCCCCTGCGTCTAACATTAGTCAAATATAAACGTTTTCAACTAAAGCTGAGTGCAGGTGACGTTTGTGATGACAGTGCTTGTGCAGACGCTTTTGTGAAGGCAGCAGTGGTGGTAGTGACTTCCAGGCGCATTGTAATCGGCGACTTCACCAGATGGGATTCGCAAAAAGTTGTGCGGAAGTTTCAAACCCACAAACGTCTTACGTGCCGTAATCTCTAGTCAAATGTTGACATTGTTTGATCGACCTACATTGTAATTAATTAAAGCCACCGTTGAACATGCACGCGCTATTATTGCTGTCTTTTCAAATAAGGTCGAATCTAACCAGGTAGATTCCAAAATGACCAAGTTAGGTGCACATACATTTACTGAAAGAGTCGGGCATTTTTAATGATTTAAGTGCGGTGAATCTGTTTTTCAATTTTTTTCCTGATCTCAAATAAGATTTATCAGTCTCAAGCTCGAAATGAAATGTACTTATGCCTTCATGACCACACTAATTGACTAGCCACATTGCGTCCAACAAATCAATTAATTTAGAAAACAGAGTTGCATAATTTGGAAAGAAAATTACGTGAACGGTGTTAAAGGCCTATGTTGAATAGAATTCAGTGAGTGAAATATTGAAATATAATCAGGAAATATGTATTCATATCTAACTATTGGTTTCTGATTATTAAATAATTGGACAGAATTGTTTACATTTTATTTAATTTCTCAGGTTCGTAGCGTGTTAACGGGTAGGTCACCGGTAGTGACACCTTTACTATTGCTGTGATTCATTACCTAGTGCTTTCGTGGTCTTTACATTGCAGATGTAGGCAACTAATTTGTAAGAAATGCAGCAACTTACATTGCAGTCTGTTTAAAAATACCGCTTTAATCATGCGGATTTGCTATATGTACTTCTCTACGGTCGTAGTTGCAGGATACAGACGACGCTTGACATTTTATGGCAAGGCAAAACGGTGTACCACCTGGCCTCCCTTCACCCCAAGAAACAGTCACCCACCGTCCCGAGTCTACCCCTGTGATTTCAACAAGTTCTGACGACACACAAGACCAGCAACCTTGTGACCACGCCAATGTGCTCCCCTCCGATAGTCCGAGTCGGGCTGCTGCCAATGTCACCAGTCCTCAAACAAGTGTACCGCAAAATGCAGGTTTGCGTCGTTTTGTTTAATTTAATAGCAATCGCCATTCTATGCACATGTAATTGGACCATTCTTTAAGCTATGACATAATTCGCTACACTAAAGTAAACGCAACCTGCACATACGTCTCCTTGTTCGATTTCAGTTAAAAGAGTCCAACAAGATTGCATTGAGCAGCCTTATTAGGACAAGTTAAAATTCTGCTTGTATGTAAATAATTGCTGCTACTGTGCATTTTGACAAATTTTCACTTTTCTTCTTCAATAATGCAATTGTACTTTACTTCCACAACTTTTTGTCTGCTTTCAGAAGAACCTATCTTTCATCTTACTGCCACAGCCTCTACTCAACTGCATCAAAATTCTCTTGGGTGGTACCTTAGATACATAAATGGTACGTTGGAGGTCTTGCGCCAAAAACTGCTACGGCTAACGTTGAGGTTGAGGGACACTTCAAATCCAGAACAAATTACTGCCATTTGTCGTGCCCTCGAAGCTTGTCTGAGAACTGACAATGCGCTTAGATCTGCACGTGAGACATTAGTCAGTAGCTAAAGAGCCCTATGAAGAAGTGGTGATGTTTTACCTGAATATTTCCTTCTTCCATAATTTTTATGCCTTTTTCACAAGCTTTTTATTGACAGCATTTGACATATGCAAATTTCCTCATAAATTTTTATTGCTTGTAATCTAAATGTATTTTATTTTTGCATTGGAAAATGGGATACTACCACAGATATCAACAATTTGGTTGTGTGGTGATTGAATATCAGGCCACAATTGCTATCATGCAACATAAATGTGAATCGACCGAGTGGTAGGGATGGACTGATTTAGGACAAAGTGAACACTCACGATAAATAGGATTGGATTCAAAAGATGGGTCAAAACGGTCTCGCTTCTTTCCACTTGTTTTCTTTAAGTTAGGACTCAAGTATTATGCACGAGCAGTAACGGAGAGAATCTCAGCCATAAATAGTTTAAAGTTTTGACAACAGATGTGAAAATTAATAACTGATTTCACTTATTTCTTTTTCTTTTCCACCTAATGTTTATTATTCTGACACTTAAAGGCTGTTCCACGTTTACGTCAGGTGATGTTAATTGCACCAAGTCATTATATATATATTCATGCAATAGTCGTGAGATTTCCTGAACCTCAGCAATAGCAAGCGTCTTTTCCTATACTGCGACATCCGGAGAAAAACCTATTTTTAGGCAATCTACTTAAATGCAGCAATGAGTAGTTCATTTATCAACAGCTATTATGAGAACCGTCACATGTTTTTTTCCATATTCACTTTCAGTCAACTTACCTAAAGGGTAGCTTTTTCATCTGTGACGCCCTCTCACAACTCCTTTGTTTTCTTCCTCCAACAGTATCATACTAGCAAGATACCTGCAAGTTGGGCCTTTTAGACTGTAGAAATAAATCCATTACTGAGAAAAATATGAGTAGGTTGTGAGACAGAATCCCTGTGTGGTTGAATAGCTGTATGACACTGGAAGTATTTCATGGACATCTTCTGTAGTGTCAATATGTATTAAACGCAACAAATCGCTTCAAATGGTTTTTCGTAATTAGATTATCAAATTTACATAGACCATCATGAAAACAATACAATCAGTAGTTATTTTTCGGACTGATTAGAAGAACTGATTGATCAGGTGATAGCTGGTGCTAAACCAGCACAAACAAGTTTAAAGAAATATTGTGTGGTCTTTTTTTCATAAGAGTGTGTCAGTGTGTGGTGTTTTGTTTTCTGCTTTCAGTCAAGGAGATTAAGGCAATCATGTTTTGTCATGACAATGCAAGATCTCGTCTTCATGTTCCATAAACAGTGGGACATTTTTGAAGCTTGGCTGAGGAGTAATTTTGTGTATTCTTCACATGTTGACGATCTCGTGTCATACTGAGTTGGATTTTGCAGACTGCTACACTGCAAAATGGGTGCAACCGCAGACCAGTTTAATGCTAATGGAACTTTCAACGTTTCATAGGTTCAGTAATCTGCTGATAACAGCACCTTGGGTGTGAAAATGACACAAATAGGAAGTTTGTTGTCAGAAATGTATTTACACTACGACTTCGGCAACCTTAAAATTAGGAGATGCAAATTTTGAACATCATTAAACAGCAGAACATGAAAAAGTTTTGTTGTCTGCTAGTGTTACGGTTGCCCGTAACAATAGAGAATACCACTCAAATAACGGTACCAGATCCCTTGCTGAGGCTAGAACCGACCTTCCCAGGCTAATACCAGAACAAGAACAGAGCTCGAGTAGAGAGCTTTATTCACGTGAGCCACGCGCTGAGAAGTCGTGAAATCGAAAGTAATTTGAAAGCTATCTCAAGCCAAGGTTGACCTTGACTTGATAAAAGCGTAACAAATAAAATGTTAATAAATTAATGTAAATAAAATCAGAAACCAATCTTGGGGAATCGTGGATCCCCAACAGGTAGACATTTACCTTGAAACCTAAATGTATGGTCGGCGAATCTTTTGGAATGAATACAATCTGATGGAGTAACGTCCAAACCGTCATATACCAGACTAGTTAATACTACTGTAAATAGACACAACCATACAAGCAGGGTCATTTAAAAACGGCTCAGATTCGGTCCTAAACAGTCCAAGACAAGCATCTCACAAAAACGGATGAGAGCACGACTTAGTGGGTTCAAACAAGTGCAACACCTTTAAAAATGTCGATAAACACAGACAGTAAAATATTTTTGAACTTTGATAGGTGGTTATAAATTTTATGAATAACTTTGACTGCATGAACTTCCATCTTAGGTGTATTCGTCAAGGCCCAACCAAACTGACAGCACCTTCAAAAAATTCATGATCTATCTGTGTTAATGGGGTTTCCTAACAAGCCCATAAACCTCAATTATTCACGTTAAAGCCATGAACCGATTTACTTGAAAGGGGCTTGTCTTCTTATCTACATGGTTTTGATAGTAATGTTAACCAGAATTATAGCATAGTCGCCGAATTCATTGGGAGAAAATTTGGCGATTGAATGCTTTTAATAACCCCGAGCACCCCCATATAATGCCATGTCTCTGTTAATGCAAGTACAACATTACTACCTTCTTCATATCATGATTCTTTCAAGTTTGGACATTAAATTTTCGATTAACATGTTCAAGAATTATGAATATCCTACAATTGTCTGTCGTGTTCGAAAAAAAATACCGTCGTGATACTTGTACTGCTATTATTGTTTCGATAAGTGACTAACATGCGCTAACTGCTGAATCGAAGGGGACTTAAGCATACACATTAACTAATGGTGCTATTCAATCACATCATGTTTAATATAACCAGACCGACAAAATACTGACGTCATATAGTGCAGTAAACATGCTTTATCTACTACGTAATTTGTCAAAGTTAACAGTCTTTTCCCTCATTCAATTTGTCTGATTCAACAAGAATTAAACGGATTGTTTTCAAAATATATTACTATAATGACAATGCATTTGAGCATTTTGAATATATCTGAGTTCACAAAAACATTAACTAAAAATGAGTGTGTACCATTGCACACACTTTGAAGTATTGAGTTAACTTATCACGCGTGCAGAAAACTGAACCGAAGGACCAACTGCGACTGAATTGGAGTCAGTGTAAAAGGGCTGAACAGTGGTCAATTAGAAATACCAGTGTTCATTTTTTTTGAATTTTAAGACGCTTGAGTTAGGAATCCATTCGAATACAATATTTCCATTGTGTCAACGGGTAAGTTAATGATAGTTGTACTTTCAGAACTAGTGGGAATTTATAAGTGTTGGTATTTCGGTTCCTGAAATCAGTAGATTTTGTTAATTCATATTGAAATCTTCATGGATATGGAAAAAATTGCAGATATCAACTAATTTTATGAATTTCATTTCCATTGTAGCAGACACCACAACTGGAACTCTATGAAGACTTAGATGGAGGAGGAAGATGATGATAACTTAGTCTCCCCTTTGGAAGGTCATTCGACCAGGCAACGCCATCGGACTTCTTCATCTGGTTCGAATAGGTCTTATGATCAGCCTAGCCATATCCAACTTGGGAACACAACTGATATCAATACTAGTGGCCCTAGTGTCACTGATCCTGCTAATTACCCATCCACAAGTTACCCACAAATCTCAGGTACGTCCTCTTTGATAAAGTTGCTAGCATATCAACATCCCACCCTGCAATGTTCAAGTGCCAAATTTTGTCTTTTATGACTTGGCTATAACAATTCACTCTAAAACGAATCAACGCGAAAGCACTCACCTCACATTGTGGTTAATCGCATATAGATGATGCATTTCACAAATTGTACGTCTGAAAATCCTGTTTTGGGTTTGAACATGTACGATGTATAAAAAAAATTAATAGCCAACTCATTGGAATGCGGAATGCTTATTTCTCTGCATGAATTCGACAAAACAAATCAGTTAATCAGTAGTCTCTAATTAAAACCTTTAAATCATAACTTTCTATTCAAAGAATCCGTGCCTCTTCCACCGCCTCATCAAAATGCAAGTCATCTTCCGCCTGACATTAAACGCAGAATTGATGAAATTATATCAGCAGCCATGAGAGGGACCAATGTTACCGAAGCCTTGGCAAGTGTTCTTACTGAACGCTTCGGGTTAACCGACCTCTCATCTGGAATACCACTTGTTGGCGGCCAAGAATCACCCTGCCACACTATTACACCAACGTCTAGCTCTTCTTCTAGGCCTCTTCACATGTAAGAAGGTTTCCTATTTAGCACTCCAATTTAGTCGTAAGTAGTAACCAGATGCCTTGATGCAGAGTGAAAATAGATGACAAGTAAATCAACGACGGCTATGTACAACTTAATTTAAATCTTAATTTTGGTCTCAAAATGGTAGAGTTACATCAAAACGTCATTACTCTGTTTGATGAAATCAAAACTTGATTATGAAAACTTACCTCATTACTATTTTGCTGCTTGGCAGAGTTGTACTTATGGTAAGATTATAAAAGTGATTTCCATCAACTGCGCGTATTTTAAGTCAATTTCGAAGTGCAGGTACTCTACTGAAATGAAAACATCAATACAGCTTCCGCCGTATGTACTTTACTTTTGGTGTCTGGTGATGCTTCACGGAATTCACTTATATCAGGTAGAAATGTGTACTGAACTTTTTTTGAAGACCTATTTAAAATTTATTAATTTATAATCTAAATTGAAAATCAATGTTTGATATGAAGCATAGAATTTGTTGATTTTAATCAACAGTTCCGACTCACTCGAAAATGTCTCTACTAATTGCTAGGTCAAATGTATCCAGCGAAAACGACCGGCCCATCTCTCGGACCACACGAATGGCCAGTCCTACAAGAACTTCCTCCTTTCCACCTAGTCAAATTCTTGACCAGTACGAAAATATTCCACCTGATGTTGTTGCAGGTAAGTGTTAATTCTATGCTCATCTTGTCTGAACTCACTTTTCTGTGAGCAACCCAATGCAGCTTTTCCTTAAAAACAGGTCATTTTGTATACTTAAAATGACCCTTACACCAAAGTCAGTCAAGGTTTTTTTTTAAACCCGTTAAGAAAAGTCAGAAATTTTAAAACGAAAAAATATTTTTTAACCGATTTCTGTCTAATACAAGTGATAGTCGGGAAAACTGCAAAAATGTGTTTATCAATGCGAACACGATTGTTGTTGGCAAATCTAAATTTACATCAATTTGTTGTGCAAAGGCTTCAGTAGAAGCCCTTATATTGATGGCAAACTTTCCCATTTTGCAAGCTAGATGGCTAAAAAGGTGTGGACGTTTAATAAATTATCAAAGCATCAATTATGCAGGCTTAACTCACTAAGATATCACATTTTCATTACATACTGCATCACCACGTAAGTCGTCACCAAAAACTTTTCATTGGCGTACGTCTTAATAACATTTGTTAAAAATCAGAGAATATAAGTCTAAGTAAATGGGCATTATTACTGTACAGGTCTTATGGCAATATTTCACAACACGGCTTTCTGTCTAGGGGTACACTTCGCCTCCACCTCCACTGTCACTGATTCAAATCAAGATCTGACTCCTGAAAGCCTCCTTCGTAATTTGAATGATTTGGAGCATCGCCTGGAAGAAGTTATTCAAGTGTTAATGTTAAACGTTGGTGCTAACGCAGAGAGTGATTATATGGCTGCCATCCGTCATGTGATAAGAACCTGTCAGATCGATATCTACATTCTGAGACGCATGCTCCAGAACATTTGAAGTTGCGCTATACGCCACCCATCACAGCCATTTCTATGTGTTGCTGCTTCCTAATACAAGTAAATAAGATTGAAGCCTAAACGTTTGAAGTCGTAATGGGGACGAGTGAATGACGATTGTAACTCCAACGATTTCTGTAAATTGTGTCATGCCCAGAGCAGATACAGTTGCATCTAGTTTAGTAACCTAATATGGTGCCGACACATTGGACCATGCCAATTCTCCGTCTCTGTGCATTTGAATGACCTGCAAGTAACATCTTTTGAGGTCTCCGGCGTGTTGCCTTGAATCAAACATGGGCCACTGATTCGAGTCTGGCTCGGTGTACGCGAACATGAAGAAGACCGGAGAGGACGAATCATAACCGTTAACTAGACAGCTCCACCTAGTTATGTTACGTTGACTGATACAGTTAAGTGGACTAGTAAATGTGTAGGCGTCAGAAAGGTCACTTGAATAAAGTAAGTGTTGGTGATGGTACATGCAGAGGCGAAAAACCAGGCGGTCTCAGTGATTGACGGGCACGATTCACTACTCATCTTAAGTCAACCAAAGACTCGGATTCATGCAAAGTAGTCAGCGTTGTGTACTCAAATAAATGACGTCCAAATTACGGTTGTGGCTTGCGATTGGTGTATAAAGGCTGTTCTGTTGAACCATTCTCCTTCAAATTAGGGCTCGCGTGTTCTACACTACCAGATTCCATATGCGAATATCCGGTTAAATCTGTCACTATTTAAACGATTAGCAATCAACCTCACGATTTTTTTTTAAATTAAAATTTGTGCACACCTTCATTTTATTAATTGAGATTTAAACATTTTCGTGTTATGCATCACAAGTATTTGTGCGCGTTATTCCGGTCTTTACATCAGCTGGATGAGCACGTGTGTTTATTACCATGTGCAATTAAAAACCTTCCTAGGTCTCAACTTTATCCCAAAAGCCACAGGCGACACGCCGAAAAGAAATGGAGCGATCATTAGTGAAAGCTGCGTCTGTCGTGTCTGGTCTTCATATTTGTGAATATGGGGTTGCAGGAACTCTAAACAGTAACCAGTCAGACAAGGACGAGCATTAGCTATTGATTGAACGTTTTTTTCGTTACGATGTCTTTTGCACTGAACGTGGTTAAACTAGATGAGACTAGGCAAATAACTAAGTATTAAATGACTTCAAACTGTCTAATGCCATTGAAATCTGCTTGATGACATCAGGCTTTGTAGTCAAGTTTAAAACAGTGTCCATAACGTCACTGAGACCTTCTTGATAGCCTGATTTATCCACATTTGCCTAAAAAGTGCAAAAACGCTGTGGACGTTTGCAGCTTCACTGACATCATCACAACAACACAACAAAATGCGCGTGCGTGCGGAATCTTCCATGGAATTAAGATGCTATCGTCCAAGGAATCACTCCATTAACTCTGTCCATTGCAAAAACATTATTTAATATGTAACTAGTCTACGTGAAAAGGTAAACGAGAGTTAAACAAATTCTAAATACTCTTCTGTAATATTTGTCCTCAAATTAGCTTAAATCAATACAAATAATACGTAACAAAACACTAGGAAATAAGAAGTGTTGAAACTGACTTAGATACCACCTTGTGTAGTCTTGGCAATTTAGATGTTGCGGCATTTCTTCCAAAACAATTTGTATATGCATGCGGTTAAGTGGTCTGATAGTGACTTTGTGGAACACACATTTTGTAGAATTCGTCTATTTGTATAACACTGACATTAAGTGGAGCACTTAGTGTTTTGAAATACAAAGGCAGCTTTTCACTATTTTCATTACACACCGATATCTAATGATGCTTTCTAGCAATCGACTGACAAAAGAAGTGCAAATCCACGACGCTTTTCAGATGGATTACTTTTGCGCCGTTTAAAATGTGTTATCTTGAAGTGCACATAAACATGTATTTTCGCGATAGGCGGACCGTGACACAATCAGCGTGAATTAATGGACGAATACTCATAAAAATAATTTAGCATACACTACCAGATGCAAATGTTGAATTGCACACAGTGCTAGATTTAATAAGAGTTCAATTCTTTCCCTCGTATTCTTTTGTGTACGTTAGCGAGCATATACCTGGTCGTCAGGCATCAAATCTTTGTTTTCACTATTATAAAAAGGGACAAATTTGCAATTGTTTATGACAGTGTGGTTTAATGCATAACTGAAGACGTTTGGTCGGTAAGAGTAGTGTATAGTGCATCTTCAAAGTTCAAGGCAGGAAGTCAGTCAGAATCTGAAATAGACTGGCATAAGTAGCCTTGGATTCTTCAACTTATAAATTGGACATTTCCCTCAAATTTAAACAATTGCATCCATGTTTCGGTGGAAAACATCATTTTCTTGTGCTGAATGGGTCCACATTGTTGAAATAGTAATAAGTAAATCTTCTAAGACCTGATTGACAGTTCCTTTGCTTCATTGAAAGGTTTGGGTAAGGCGTAGTTGTCATGCTAGTCTGCGCAGACAGCATTATCAGTCCCAGATATTGAAAGGAAGTCTAGGAACTAAATTTAAACCTTCAAATTTAGACTACGATAAGCATACGTCGTGAATTCTGAACATGGTTGTGTCACTGCACATTAATGGCTGTCCTTATAACCCCAACACTGTTACTACTATGTGATAACTCTGAATGTGTAAGGCAATTTTATGGTTGCGTCATTTAATCGGTCTGCATTTCAGTGACTCCAAACGATTGTCCACCTGCTGTTTACGACTCACAGCATCCAGCCTAAAGAGAGCTTTGGAGGTGCGCGTTTGACCTGTTAAGGAAGCACGTGTGTGAGTGTCCCATCATCGATTGTCACAAGCGACACGCTGGCACCATCTGCTCGTGTTTTAAGTCAATGATTTGAATACTGCGTGTTGTAGACCAACGTTGCCCCACGTTGGCACTTAGGGTGTAAATGTATCACTGCAAACCACAGCACATCCATTGTACCCCAGTGACTCTTTAAAACACTAAGTTGATGTTTCTTTAAATAATTAACACTGAGGAGAAAAAAATTGACTATTTAAAAATCAAGCAGATGCAGACTAAAGAAAAATTAACGTTCATCTCATCTGGCGCTATTGTGTTGTGTGAACTTGCTTTTATCATTTAGCCTTTGCCTGTCCGACGCATTACAACTTAAACATAACTTGCACTTCCACAGTATACCAGTGGTTGCAACTACATTTCAGCGAGTGGTGCCATTTGATAGTATATTAAATGGTTCGGACAGTGGTGCTTTTTATCCCAAGTAATCGTTGCAGCAACATTCCAACGAATAGTGTAATCTGATGGCATTTTATATAAGAGCCGAATCACTATTCCAACGATACAGCGCGATAATTTTGACATAAAATCGCCATAAAATACAAGGTTTTGGGTGTTTTATGATCTCTGACTTTAGACAATGCGCCCAGTTACTGACTCTGTTTTTGCAAACGAAATTTGATACCTGTACTACAGTGAAGATCGTCGTGTCATGTACACATAAATGTGCTCCGTATAACCAACTAAAACGTCTTGAGCTTTTAAGGAAGAGAAGCTTGATGGTTGCGGTAAATGTGAGAATCTTAGAGACAAGTAGAAGTGCTTCATTTATGATATTTGCGTTATCACAAAAGACTTTCTCGTGATACGCACATTTCCTCCGTAATTTGTTCAAACTACTCTTTGACATTTTATGCCCACACTGTCATGTTATTTGCAACGGCTGTTGGATAGGTTGTATGCACAAAATGTTGCTTAGATAAAAATACAATCAAATGTGCAAAAGGGTGAAGTATAAAGCGCCATCTTCTCTCAAAGTGGGATTAGAGCTGCCAGAACGATTGATGAATTCAGACACCTGATTAACCAGAATGGACATATACGAGCAACCTTTAGTAAATACATCCTTGACAACACCATTTTTCAGCTGACAGCTCTTTATTATCCTTATCGAACCCACACAATTTTCTAAAAAATCGGTAAAAAGTAAGTCGTACGCCTGAAAAATGACGATTAAGGAGACCTAGATGGGCATCATAACTGCAAAGGTTCTGACAGAAGCAAATAAAAATCTACGACAAAACGAATTGCTCATAAGGCTAGTTATAATGAAAGTCCACGTTTCTAAATTACAAAGGCAAAAAAGCGAGTACGTGTCTGCATCAGAACGAGCTGTTCGGTGGCCTGGGAGCAATGCGTGGGCGCATGGAGCAACAAAAGGAGTCCTCGGTGTTCTGCCAAATGCATGGGTTTATTACTTCAAGCACATTTTCCAGCTGAAGAAACTTAGGTCAAAAACATCAAAACACCGCATTAGAAAGTCCAAAGTCCACTGTAATATCTGCCGCCAGACATGCGATTTAATGGGAATACCTCCAGTGCTTGCAGTCTATCTGTAAAATGATTGGTTGAGCTTGCAGGGGCCTTGGAATCACACCGAGACTTCCCAGGGAAAAACAGGAAGACCACAGGCGACGGAAATACAGGTGCGCATTAGAGAGGAGGGCTCAACTTAGTCTCGGTGCTGCGCCTGTATGCCCAAACCTAATTAGCTTACTTTTTGGCAATGCTTTTTGGAACTTGAACGCTCGAGTCTTTTCAAAACTATTGGGTGTATTAGGAATTTGAATTAGAGTAGTTTCGGGTTTTTTGATCTATGTAAACTTGTTTAAATAATGGATAACACAAAGAGCGAAATCAAAACTACCCCTAATTATTTCTTAATTTAGTTGAATCAGCATTTAGAACCCATAATCCACCACTTATTTTTCGAAAAACCCAACAAGTTCTCTCGTCCTATAACCGTGTATATTTACCTTATCAATTTTGCATTAATTCTTGCACTACTCGTACACTTATGGATCATACATGTTTTGCTCATTGGCGATGCTTATCAGACAATATCTCCAAAATCGCACCTGAAAAATTCCTAAGTAAAATTTAGTCCGATCACTAACCAATTGTGCCCCCTTTTATTCAGCAGGCTGAAAACAGAAAACCTTCAAACAGCACGATTTTGAAATGAGGATTTAAATCCACGCACAAAGCATGCAAACAGATTGAGAATATATGCCAAGATTGTTAACGTTGCATGCAATTGAGAGAGAGGTTCGTGATTGCGACGTAACTCAAAAGTTTTTTTTCAAAAGCAGGGATTGGTGCCGAAGATTCACTCCAGTGCACTTCTGATGGCTTTGACTGCAGCATATGGGACTTCCATGGCGCGATGAATGGCATTTGCGAAATCAGGATTTGCGGTAACCTTTAGACTCCTCGTTAACCTTTGGGCGATACTGCACAATTGGTCGAGTGTGTGATATAAATCTTGGACGCAATTTTCAGGCAATTGGTGTTGTTCCAGCGTTGCATCAGGAAAGGACGCAATGCTCGACCCTAAAAGTGGACGAAAATTGCAGTTGGAAAATCAGGCTGCTGTATAGAAGTAGGAGAATCACGCTTTGAGGATGGTTTAGATGCGTAGGATAAAGATGCTGGAAATGCGGACTCTCCGGATTTGCCTGAATTCCAATGTGTTGTCACGACTGGGCATCGGAAGGTGTTATGAGACAAACCCTAGCAACCAAAGTCTAGATTAATTTCCTTTTTCTCCATCTGTGCTACTTCGAATTCAGTAGACTTCAACCGACACTTTGCATCATTAACAGTCTACTTACTCCGTGGTGATACTTTATTTAACACGACAAACAATTTGAGTTTACTTAGTGAAACCAATTTTAACACTGCTGAATTCTCATGTTTCTGATACGAGTGCCTGCATGTGTGATGATGACACGCATATGGTAATTTTTGTCAACTCGACAACCGAGTAAATGTGGTTGATTTTTTACGATTCGATAACATGGTAGTAATTGTAGAAGTTGATCAAAATAATTGCAGATATAATCTAGCAGCCACCAGATATTAAGTAAAACCCCAAAGTTATTAAGATATTAAAAAAAAATCAGCAAAACAAAACTCACCACTGGAGCTGCATTCTGGATCTGAGTGATCAGAATAAATTGGAGTGCTTGGATCAAAACTGGGTTTGCTCGCCTAATAGGCATCTTGTCTTCTCGCTAGAAGCAAAATCGACAATGTAGTAGTATCCAACTGGATTCAATGGTATCGTTTACTCAAATTGTAATATTATTGCTGGTGCTGACAGGTATCTCTTTTAAGTAAGTGCACATAAAAGCATCCGACACATTGCGTCATTTAGAACCCAGCAGACACAGATAAATGATTTTAGAAGTTTGTTCACAAATCTGGCGTATTTTTGCAATTACAAAACTAGCAAATGTGACTTTATTTTTCAAAAGAGTATGCACATGCTACACGAAGCAGTCGTAGATCGAAATCAAAGATTGGTTAGACAAGTACATCAATTGCATTTTCTGTGCCTCAATTACAGTTGGCAATTTAGAATACCGGCTAACTTACCGTTATTGGTGTCTGTCCGAACGCAAATACGGTGCACTGCCTTTTAATTTGATGGATGTCAGCATTCGCTATGACATGAATTTTTTTACGAATCTGATCTATATAAGAATTTTGCTTATACCTCTGATAAAAGACTTCTGCATTAACTGTGTCACCTCTATTTTCCCACTAACTTTGTGGCCTCATCTCTCTATATTTTAGTTGCAGATCGCCACTGTACTCGGATATCAGGTCATAATCATGCTAATTGTTAATTCTGCTGCAATGCTCGGATTTTGGTTAAAACAGTTGAGACAGTATATGTACTTCGAGAGTTTCGTGTAAAGAATTTTTTCACCAGTTGTGCGAAAGTCAAAAATTAGAACCAACGACCATGATGGAGCACTTAACTCAGTTAAGCTATTAACCGGAACGTGAGCGTGACAACTTCAATGTACCTAAGTTAAGACAACAAATTTTAACTTCTAAAGCAATGCTGGTGATCAACAAGCAAGCGGCTCCTTAAATCTACACACATTTGAACTAAGTTACCTATGACACAGGATCCACTCATTGCTCTACCATGTCAATATAGAAGAAATGCGAAGACAAAGTACATGTAGAGGACACGTGACATTCCTGCCAGTTAACAGCACGTCAGATGCAACAGTTGGGAGTGGACGTGTGACAGCAGATAAAACCTGTTAAAGTGTTCTGGTCAGCCGCTAGTTTCTTTCAGTGAGCGTAATGTGTGATCGAGATCACGATTGATGACCCTGATCGAGGGACTCCTGATCATCCACTGAACAGGATTCTTGTATGAACATTCGCTGAGTGTGTACTTCAGCCGGTTGCTCGCTTGATCGCCATATTTACTACTGGTTGTAAGACGCAGTTACCGCTTATGCAAATGTCAGGACAGGAGGAGTTATCCTCGAATGTCAGATAGAACTAGAGGAAAATGAGGATGAAGGTACAATTACGTGTAGGGAATGTTCATTTATGCTTGACTGGGAGAAGGATACACTGCTGCTTTTCTTGTAAGCAAAGTACAGGCAGTATATGCCCACAGTCTCCTGTTTACCATTTGTGTTGTGCGTAACATGTTTTGGGACATTTAACAAACTTGAATGGGCCATATTAGACTGGTTATGAACGTTTGAGGAAGCAGCGGACACGCACCAATAGAAAGGATATTGCAACAAATATTGCCTTCAGAAATGCTTGTCGTGAGAAATGAATCTATTTATTATCCTACTGCACTTCACCTATTCACTGTAATGTAAGCATGACCTAATGTGTTGTGAAGTTTT
>UXSR01000545.1:0-27505 GCA_900604375.1 Mesocestoides corti
CAAATCGATTTGGTGTACCTCCTGTTACAGGTAACCACACCAACTACATTTCGATGCGAGCTTTAGCGAGTGCAGTTAGCTCTTGGGCGATTCCAATTGTGATTTTGTGTTCACAAATCTGGCAATGTGTAGCTGCTCCAAGGGGTTAAAAGTACTTAGACCGGTCTGGTTTCACCGAATTAAATGCTTTCCCTGTTTTCGTCAACCATTTTGTCATTTCAATTCGATTGGCTAAATTTCCACCAATGGGCGGCGAGAATTTACCCTGATTCCAGTGGCTTGACCAAAGCATGAGAGGTCCTGCTTGTCACATCCTCACCATTTTGCCATGCTAATCTTAAACAATTAGTCATTTATGATTTTTTTCTTTAAAAATAGATTTTTTTGGCTTTAGTTCAAAAATCAGTTATTGATCCTTGATTACCCTAAAAGCTGGAAAACGGAGATACCCGGACTACTGTTTCACATGACTTACTTCTATTTCATGAATTTATGACCACACTTTGAAGTCATGTAATTCTGGCCAAGCTAGTTTACTCTAATTTTGGCCTGCCCGATTAACATTCTCATAGCATACAGAGATGGAGACAATCGGTATTGATTATAATACAGTTTTCTGAAAAAAAAAGTTTAGGTAGAGGTTATCCATTAAAAACAGGCCGACATTGCCTGAGCAAATGTCTATTTTCGTTCTGTTCGCAATTCTGATTGGTCAATGCTTCCGCTGGCCGGGTTGCTCATGGGGGAAACTAGTGGAGGATTACCTCATTGCACCAATTATCGATTGTAGTTGATAGGACGCATTAAAGCATTCTAACACTTCCCATTGAAACGATCTGTAGGTGGGGACACCAGTGGATGTGCGAGACAAGGAGAATCGAACACCTCTGCACTCAGCGGCATGGCAGAACCACGCAAAGGTGTGTCGAGTGCTTGTGGAACAGGGGGCTAACGTCAATGCCGTTTGCAGTCAGGGCGCATCGGCGTTGTGCATCGCTGCACAGGAAGGCCACCTTGGCGTCTGTGAAGTCCTTTTGCAGGTAGATGCATCCGCCTCCACGCAGTCTTTCTTAAAGTGACACAGATTTTTTAAAAAAAATTGCATTCCCTCCTCTGCTGCTCAAAACAAACCGAAATTTATGCCCTTTATATCGAAATCACCAAGGATTAGGATTGGCTGCCTCCCACCCAATCGAGCATAAGCCCTTCGTAAAAAAAACTTGATTGGTTAGCAGAAATTTGTAGCACAGAAGCCTACCTTCACATTGCGTGTTCTGATATAATTTCCTGATATCAGGATAGTTTGGCGGCGGCTACAAATGTACTTTGCGGCAGATGTCAAAACATAACAGAGCAGGCACAAAATGATCTGTAACTAATGACTGAAGCCGGGTAGAACTCAATCGAATCCTATTGATGCAAATTTACACAATATACTAGAAAAGTAGTACAATCATTAACTAGCATTTGCGTACACCTTTGGCGACCTTAACAACCAATCAAATTGACAGCACTCACGAAGTAGATGTGAGCCAATGGGATGAAAACGCGGTCGATTGGACGAATACGAAATGGTGTGTATGATGGTATAAGCATGTAAAAAGGCGCATTTATCCGCAAATTAAGCAAAAGTATGCGTTTTAGAAAACACTAACCTTCACAATACCCTAATGGAACATTTTTAAGTGACTTGCTGTTCTTCCAATTTGAAAAATGCAGCTTACATATATTTCCCATTGTCTAGCAACTTGTTTATTTCTCAAATATTCACAAATTTCGAGCACGTCTTTTACACAATTCTGACGTTAACCAGATCAACGTGTCCTAGTAACCATGCGCCATTTTAATAAAACGCAGTTGACCTTCGAACGTTAAAATGAATTATGGCGCCTGCTCAAACACACGCCGCTTTAAATCTAGAAAAGACGTTTAATTAAAACAGCCCGCGCTTGCAGCATGTTCTTTGTTTTAATTTAACAAAATAGTTTGAACATAATCGACACGTCGGGTAACTGATGCCACTGAACAGCATTCGAGCAAACCTCTTGGTTTTTATTATATCGATTAACGAGATTCAATAATTTTCAAATGGGTGTTTTTTTGGTTTTTTGTGGAAAAAATTAAACTAAAACAAGTTTCCTGGTATTCTGTTGAACTGCAACAGTGTGGAGCAAACGCCCAGCAGGTTGACGCCTACGGTAGAACAGCCTACAAGGTGGCCCTCAAAGCCGGCCACAATGATATCTGTGCCCTGCTGGAACGCTTCGGCGGTATTCTGGCAACTCCGCCTCGTATTCGACACCGTTGGAAGCAAATGACACCCACTGGCATCGCCAAGTCGTCTCAGCAGCAGACGACGCAGCTTGTGCCGGCTCAGTCGCAGAAGATGGCGGAGCACATGGCGATTCAACGGCAGGCCAAATTTGAAAGCGACCAAGCAAGAAGTCCACGCACCACTGTGGAAGTCTCCGTGGCACCCCCAAACGCTTTCGTCGGCCAAGTGAACATTGGATGTGCCACGGCAACCACTGGATCTGTTGTTTTGCCTCAAGGTCAGATCTGTGAATTGATTGATTACTCCTGAACATAATCCGTTTAAACAAAGTGGTTGAACAACGAAGAAGTGCAAGCAACTTAATTGATTGGACGTAATCCCAACCAATCACATCCTTTGAGAATGCCTGTGATTGCTGTGCTTTTAAATGTAAATTCTGGTCTTTGCATCAAAAAACTTTCCATTTTTGTTACTTTTTCAATTTTGGCAATCAATTTTAAGCAATGCACGCATAATCACTTTGCTCTTTTTCAAGTATAATGCAATAATGCAGTAAGTAAGCATTACCTCATTAAAGTGTAGTGGCCACTAACACCCCACGAAATCTGGCAAGGAAAATTTCTAGATAATGATGCAACCAAGTGAACACAAATGGTTTATTTGAAAGGCATGAAAATGCGCTTAACCCCTAGTCAATCCCAAGTCTTCGTACAAAAATCGATAAATTTGTGACTTGTTTGAGCACCGATCACAATAGCAAGCTAATGACCTTGGGTTGTCCGTGTGAACATCGATCGCCAAGAATAACTAGTACTTAAACCCAGGCTGAAGTACAAAAATCAATAAATTTGTGAGTCGGCTCGGCTCCAGGCTGTCTCGTGAACATCGATCACCAATCACAGGCCAGAAATGCACGTCAAGCACCGTTCATCCGAGTCCATTATGCTAGCTGCATCGATCATCACTTACTACGCCTCAACCCTCTTTGTCTCTGGTTGGCTGGTGATCTTTTACGCAGGTCATTCAGACGCCCAAAGACAAGGGATTGGCTAAGCTCAGTGTGATCCAAGATGTCTGCGCCGTAGTACGGCTCACCTCAACCCAGAGTCATTGTAAAAAATCAATAAATTTGAGAGTCAGCTGAGCACAATTCAACTAGACCAGTTATGAACACAATGAGCTAATGGGAGAAATGTCATCCTTATTTTCATCCAATACACTGATCCAACTTGAGCCCAGGGGGTTTAAGTCAGCAAAATATACCAAAAATTGGGACTAGGGCGTCTTTATCGGCGATAAATTAGGACCCAGTGCAATTGCATGTGCACCATAGAGGGGACTAGCCAAAGCGTTTGTTTATACTTCAATCCAGGCATGTGGCGCGCTGTGGAACAGCAAAACGTGTAAAAAGAGCCATCACACGTCAGACACACACACGCACAAAGCTGGGACTTGAAGCGTGCCTTCATTATCGATTTTGACCAATACCATTTCGTCTATTAAACACTTTTGATTTAAACGTTTCTAAGTGATGTTGACGTGGCTCTCAGCAAAAAAGTTTTCCAACGACTTCAAGAAACACATCTTTGCATTTCTTACTGGGTTCAGACAATCCCCTATCAGTCGGAGTGCATGCATAACTCGGACATGTCGCAAGTGGAATAAAGTCTACTTAACGACAACAGTTTGAGACAATATAGCATTGTTTGTTTTAATAAAATGCGAGTGCGCGTTCCTTAATATTGTTGTTTTCTAGTTGTAGCTACCTCCAAATAGCAGATTCTAATAAAGTTAAACAAGGTTTTTGGACTAGGACCCTTTTGACGTTGGTAAAAATCAGTAAATTTGTAATTTTAAAATCTGGACAGCATTCTATGCGGAGTAACAATCCTTTACATTTCCTAAAACTTTGCTTTATTAAACTGGAATAAATTATTCATCGACGACACACCAAAATAAATGCTTTGTGCAGTATTTTCGCATTTTAATTTGTCACAGTAAATTAAACAATTTATGTTTTAACGGTGACCGATTTCTCTGCACTATGTGCTCCAAAATGTCCTACATAAGTTATCAATTGACCAATAGTTGAGCACTCTCGGTATTGATTGGTTGATTTCGGTTCAAATTTAGTTTCGATTTTTGTACATTAACGGATGAAAAGCTGTAATTTCATAATTTTTTTAATGAAGAGAAAAAAGGCAATGAAACAGAGAACCTAATCTTTAGTGCACTTGCTAACCCTCTAAACGACGCTTACAACAATCCTTTCCAAAAAAATCAGCTTCATTTTCTCCATACAAATACAAATCTTACCTTCAGGTTTTCGTGAATGCATGGTCCTATGGCTGGAGTTGGGTGTGGTTTAATGTGCGGTTAAATTGCTTTAGGTGATGATGCATTGGGGAGTTATGCAAGGCCTTCAATCGCCTCAATGAACACAGGTCCAACACCGCCACCGCACCAACAACACTTCAAGCAGCAATCGCATCCCCAATTCCTCGCACACCATTGGCCAGCCCAGCAGATGGCCTTCGACCCCAACCAATGGCAGCCCGTCTTCCCCCAGGGCCTCCACTTTTCCCCCAACCCCACGTGGTGTCATGTGGACGCGGGTCCAGCGGTCTACTTGAGACCCCCTGTGGGCTCAAACCAGAAATCGCTCTACACGCCGCCTGTATTCTTTGCGCCTCAAGTCGCTGCTTCATTCGACCCGCATCAATTACACCAGCAACCGGCCTATGTGCTTTCACCTCAGGGATTTCTTGTTCCAGCGCAGGCTCCCTACTTCGTGCCAGCTATGCATCAACACCAAAACGCACCCAACCCACTACCATCAGGCTTTCATCAAGCTATTGGAATGACCCAAGTCCACGGTAGGTCACTAACGACTGACTTATCATTGCATTCAAGTGGAAATGGCTGCGCACTATCACCACCACCACCACCTCCTCCTCCTCCCTAACACCACAACCACCACCACCATTACCACACACACCACCTCCCACCGCCACCTCCTCCTCATCACTAACACCACCCCCACCACCTCCCCAAAACCACAACCACCACCATTACCAATGAACACAGACCTTTTACTGAATTCAAGCAATAAATTCAGTAAATAAATTTGTTGACAGTAAGACTTTATACATGCTGATAAAATCGGCTTAGAATCCAAAGTTACTTGCGTAGCGGAAGTAGCTGCAGTCTACACAAAGGTTATTGTTGATACAACTACCTGGAACACGTTTTTGAACGCGCGGCACAAACTAGACCAGTGAACACGGTTACAGGGGCGTCATGTGTGTTAAAATGGGGAAATAGGGGACTTATACGTGAGAGTCGTATTTTCCGTTTTCAGAGATCAAAGCAATTTAAGCGAGGCTTGCCGAAGATAATTTGTCGGTTTTACGAGATTATAAAGAATGGTCGTAATTTTCTCATACATAATTTACGTCTTATTAGTGCATTAATTACGACTGGGGTTGTTTTCGACGGCATCAAAGTACAAAACACTGGGCATTGAGCTGGATTTATGCAAGAAATATGGCCATTATTGGTGCTCTGACTTGGCATTACCACTGTGGCTGGAATCTACCACACATATTCTGGTAAGACCATCCGCAAATGCTCAAGTCATCGTCAAAACGAATGCCCAAGGTGAAAATTTTCAAGTTTTGGTTAAAATGGGATAACCGCCACCTCCACTTCCACCACCGCCACCACCACCAACACCACCACCACCCCCACTACCATCACACCACCTCTACTACCACCAGCACTGCATCTGCCACTACCTTTTTTAGCCTAAAGAACTCTGGTACAGCTGAAAATAAGAAGGACGCTTTTGCCTACTAAAACATAAAAATATTTGCATCGCGGTCTGTTTAAATTTGTGTCCCAATCTGAACGAGGTGGATTGCGATTGATTGCTCCTCCTTCTCTTCATTTACTGGAATTCTTGGATGTTAGAGTATCTGTTAAATAAAGTGCTATTTACTAGTGTTTGTGAGATCTCGATTTCTAACGGAATGAGCAACGATAATGCCATTTTGTCAAACTCCACTTAATTAAAACACACGCCAGGTGGCTATAAATAGTGCTTAAACTAAAACTTTAGTGCCTGAGCAGTTCTAAAACTTTTTTAACAGTTACAGTAAGAACCCATTTAAGGCAAACGACTTTATTACTCTAATTTCTAGTTAAGTAGAGCTTCATTGCTTTCTACATCTAAGTCTGCTTCGGCAAGTTAATTTGTTTTTTTCAAAATATAAATGTACACAACCGAAAGTTATTTTATTGGTTTCGCAAGCCACATTTTTTTAAATTTTTTTCTAATAATTAAAATCACTTTGCAATATTACCAGAAATTTCAAAAAATTAAACAATTTCCTTTAATTTTGAAACCTTAGCTACCAACATTCTGGGCTCTCAACTAGTCTTTCTGATTTCAGCTTAAATAATTTTAAGCTTACGAGTAAATTCCACTGTTTAGTAAAACAATATTTTTTTATCACAATTCCTGATAATTCGGACAAACAAGTATAAAAACCAGATCCTGACCGGATAAACAAGTTTCCACTGGCAACAACCAATAAAATAATCGCAACTGTGGCAAATTTCTGGGGTCCACAGTGATTGGTTGATTCGTAAATTGTTGACTTCGCTGGCGAGAAAATCGATCGATTATTCACCTGATGTCAGATCTAGCCAAATTGCTCAGTCTTTGGCCTATTTAGCCGAAAATGCGGCATTCAGTACAATTTTAAAAGGCCTTTTTTTTCTACTCGGAAGTTTTGGGGCAATAAAAGTTGCGCAAATAGCTGCTTGTGTTTGTTTCCCTGTCAGAACAGAATCTTAAAACACCATCTGGTGCAGTAATATCTGCTTGACAGAAGCCTCTGGTATGAAATTTAACACTTTTTCCAAGTAAATGTGACTATCGGTAAATTAGCTAATTACACAGACTGTCCCCTTGGAGGGCTAAAGGCAACCGTAGTTGTTTAAACACACTGACATGCATAATTTTGAAGTTGAGTAAAGGTGTAATTTAAACAAAGCGAAGTGTTGTTAAAGCAAGCGCGTGTACACCTCGCTACTTTAACAGCCAAGGATACATTTGTGGCATTTATATGATGATTGGCTTACGGTTCGAATAGATGATCATATTTAGCCAAAATATGAGTAATGCTGAACTCCTCTCATTCATAAAAACGTGTGAACGGTGAGTCATTATGATTTCTAAGGTGTGCATTCCTGCGGAATATGCCAAATTTTAGCGTTCTATGTTAATCAAAAGTCGGGTATTGTCACAGGATTATTTGTTTGCTCAATTGTGCTTGTTTCGAAGGCTACAGCCAATAACATGAAGGTGTACTTGTCTTCTCAGGTGGTATTTCTCCTCCACGTGTCCTAGTCCCTCAGCAACGCCTAACTACTGTACCAAACACCACCACTGCCGCTTCAACGATGGAGAAGGAGGCTGTTCCACCGTGTACCACGCATTCCCAACGACCGCCGAGCTTCGCTGCCGCTGAAGATGTCGGTGGCACGCACCACACACATCACCAGACCCTGGAACAGCCCACAAACCTCACCTTTACGGCCTCGTCGATCGCATCCCCCTTCGTGAGCGAGGCTCCCATGTCGTACCACTACAGTGCCACGACGCCAACCACGCAGGAGGACTTCCAGAAACCCACCGCCGCTGAGCGTCCAACAATTCAGTTGATAGTCAACACCAAACTAGGCGAAGACGTCATCAACCTCAATGAGGTCACCGATTCTGAGTACGAGTCATCGGTGTGGGTGAGCCGGCGTCAGGTCACTGTGATTCCAGCTGAACACACAGGACGTCTTGGCAAACCGGGCGCAGCTTTGAAGAAGGTGACCAAGGCAAACAGACACGGAACCATGCCAGAGGGTCATCACCACGGGTCAAAGGTCAAGGCCGTCATCCAGGGTGCCTGGAAGGGGGCCAGACGGAAGAAGACGGCTCCTGGCGCTTCGAAATCATCGACCATACCGGTGAGAGATAAGAAGGGCGAGAAACAGTCGCAGCCAGAGTCGCATATTTAATGCGTGTACTTGTCTTTCGTAGATTTACAAACATCAACCTCCCATCCTGTGTATAGAGTACTCTATTGTGTCCACTCGATCATTATTTCCTGCTAACTAAAATCAACCACACAAAATAGATTTGCTGTACTATAGAGCTTTCAATTTAATCATATTTACATGAATCAGATGTAAGTTGTTGCCTTGTATTCTACAAGATGGGGTGTCAACAACGCGAAAACTCTTTCAGGGTTCCTGCTGCAAATTGATTCGTTTCCTCAATGTGTCTACGCGGAGAGAGGAGTGGCAAATGCGTATCTTGTATTTAAACTGGATTCTAGTCTTTCACTACTACGATTCCAGCTTCATTGGCTAAACATATTGTCATGTGCCAAACATGTTTGCCCTCCAGTCCTGGTTTAATCCAAAAAAACGTTCATTTTGCACAAGTTGCTCTGAATAGGAAATGCATTCAAAGTGGGATCATTTAATCTCTCAGCTATCTGTACAGTTGTTGTAGGATTGTACTGATTGGTGGAAAACGTCATTATCAATGCCTAAAGGTCACTTTGAGCGAGGTTTATCGTGTAGGCTGTAGTCAACATTGGAGTTTGAGGGCGCAGACATATTGAACCACGCTGGTCTCAGCCAATCGTGGGTCTCTCTGCGTTCCAATGGCATGCGAGGAAGATAAGCAGCTATCCAGAGAAGGACACGAATGAGATGCAGTGTATAATGAGCGGCGTGGCCAGCGTGGTGGATTCGGATGGAAGACGCCTGGCGTGTGTTTCTGGCTTGTGATTGGTCAATGAAGCCTGTTCTGTGGTACCGGTTTTTTCCTATTAGGGCTCGGGTATTCTACAGAAGTGCATCACTAGGGCGCAGACATATCGAACCACGTCGGGCTTAGCCAATCCCATTTCCTTGGGCGATTAAATTGCCCAAAGAAGAGACGCACAAGTTTACTAGCAGTTCTGGCATGTGTCTGATCAATAGAGTTTGCTTCGGTGTATGTGTCGCCTTCATAGTATGTCTCGAGTGTTCTACGCTTGTTTAAATCGACTAAACCTATTTTTACCCGCTTCAAGAGCAGACAAACGGTCAGAGAAGGCGTTTTGACTATTTCTACTGCAATTCCAGCACTGGCTACGTTCCAAAACTCCAGTCTTGTCAAAAATGTACTTTTCATTATTCCTTGACACTAATGTGTATGAATCTTTTTGAGGATTACGGTGTATTTTGGCGACTGCTTATAATAAAATTACAAAAATACAATTAGTGCAGTCAAATTGGATACATCAGCCACCTGCAGTCAACAAATGCAATGTTTTGTTAGTTTTATAAGTGCTCCGACATCAAAATTGGCGGCAGTGCCGTAAAGCTTAGTGATTGGTTAGTTTGTTTTGTTAAAGTAGCCTTACTCGCACAATCTGCAAGGACAAAGCAAGTATTAGCATTTACGTATTTATTCACGCCGGAGTTTCCAGCAAATTATCAACCCAATAATGCTGAACACTATACGTGGAGCAAAAGAAAGACGTAAAGCAAATTAGGCTTAAATGGATTGTCTGGAAAGTGGGTCACTTGGTTTCGAGCGATTCCAACGTAGCAATTCGTGCCTTTGTTGATGTGTTCCACAGTTTGGATGCTGGAACTGCTGCCTGGGAGGCTTGTGGCGTGGTCGTGTGTTCTCGATCGACTGGCTGCACTTCGATCACGGAGGGCTTAGCGTGGCCTGTGGTGTTTTCGAGGAAACACAGCAGCACTAACTGAAGCAGTATTATGAGGGTGTACACGACAAAGGGAAGGCCATGCGAAATTTGATCTAATCGATTGATTACAGGGAACCAGAGGGCGCCGATTCGGGCCATGCCCGCCGCCAATCCAAACCCACGATTCCGGTAGATGGGCTTATACAGCTCCGGCACGTAGATGAAGAGCATTCTCTGAGCGGCTGACAGGAAAAGAATGATGATATTACTGAAGAAGTTGAGTAGTGTGTCGTTGTCGGGTTGGAAGTAGAGGGTGTGGAAGGTGGCCACAGTGCCCATCACCAGGATAGCAATATACACGCCCAACAACGGCGACTTTCGCGATTTGCAGTACCTATAAAGAAAGGCAGCGAGAACGCAACCAGGTATTTGCGCTAGGGAGTTGAGGATTGTCACAAAGGACACGTGTAATTTGATGTTGCTGGCGTAGAACACCATGCCAAAGTTGCACGTTATCTGACAGGTTAGAATGAAGGTGGAGAGAATGGTTGTTTTGGCTAGGTCTGGCCTAAACAGCTGCCAGATCGCGAATTCTTTGCCGTTGTCGGTTGACGAGTACTTGGCTCGCAGGCGCATATTGCGCAACAAGATGTCCTGCCGGCCGTTCGGACCTAAGCCTACGTGTGTGAAGAAGTCGTCGATGTTCATCACCGCGGTTGTGTCGGCTTTGCGTGAGAAGCAATTACGGAAGCGTGTGTTAAAACGGTAAGCCGAGTGCAATATCTCAGCGGCCTCTTCGGCTCTACCGCATGCTGCCAACCATCGGGGTGATTCTGGAAGAAACCAAAGGTGAAGGAAGACTAGAGTGCAGGGTAGTGAGTTTAGAAGGATAAATACCCGCCAGTTAGTCACGTAATGGGCGAACAATCCCAGCATGCTGCCTTGAACAACCAATTGAAGGATTATACCGGTCGCAGCTAGTATGGAACGATATTTGGCCGTGGTGATTTCGGCTGACAGAACGACGTAAGCGGAACCACGAGCCGTTCCAAACGTTGCTAGGGCAACGCGGCTGACAATGTAGAACCAGTGGCCTGGACTACAGGCTGTAGTGATGCTCGCTGCTGCCTCGCAGAATCCTGCAACGACAATAGCCTTTCGTCTACCGACTCGGTCACTCAGCCAACCGCCTAGAATGAATCCCACGAGCATTCCAACCATGTAGGCGCTTTCGTTGAAGGGCAGTTGCCAGGCCTTGTCGCAGACTAGATCCCACTGCTGAACAATGCCGCCCTTGTATTGAAACTCGGAGTAATCGTAGATGTAGCCATGAGGGCACGAAAAATTCGTGTCCCCAGACTTGCTTGTAGTCTGGTAGAAGTCTAGGAGTTGGTGGATGGTCAGGTTATCCGGTGGTTTGCCAGCATAACTCCTGCACTGGCTCAGTCGACTGTTTTTTTCTGTTAATGGGCCTAACATCGCCGCCAGCTCCTTAAATTTTGGCTTTTTCTGATGCTGCCTTTCAGCCCAGCTTTCAAATAAAACCTCTCCGCGACATCGATGACTTGGCATAGAATTGAAGAAAACTGACAATAAAATGTTGTTAGAGAAAGAAAACGACGTCAGGAGGATAACAAAAACCTGCCAGGCCCCGAAGCCCCCAACTAAGGTTCTGAAAGTGTCATCGATTTGCGTCCCGTACATAGCGGTGCTGGCATAAGCGCGTTCAGAAGATCCACCAGATCGCGCTCAAGCCATTCTAAATGGAACAACGCCATGGCTGAAGCACGTGGTCGTG
Source organism: Mesocestoides corti (assembly GCA_900604375.1). Taxonomy (NCBI): domain Eukaryota; kingdom Metazoa; phylum Platyhelminthes; class Cestoda; order Cyclophyllidea; family Mesocestoididae; genus Mesocestoides; species Mesocestoides corti. The sequence goes on from UXSR01000545.1 coordinate 11,843, forward strand.
CCACCACGCGTGGCGTGTCCTCAATCGATAATATTTCAGGGGCATCTGTGTTCCTGTCGCTACCACCTTGCCTGTTAGGTTGATCAGGCGGGTTGTACTAAGTACAAAAATCCCTTTGTATTTATGAGTGACTCGCAAGTTTCGTTTCAATCAGTTCAAAAACAAAAGTAAGAGATTTTTTCCCACTAGATTACACCCATCTTAAACATCAAAAGTTCTCTTTTTTGGCTACCAAGGCCAAATCCCAAATGCCTCAAAATCAGCGCTTTGAGTAGGCTGAAGTTCCAGGTCCCGTGTGCAAAATTATCGATTTTTTGCCACAAGTTAAGCTTCAGCAGTAAAATCGATTGGATTTGTATTAGGATTGGTGAGTGAATCGTAACAAGTATCCGCTAACTATAAAATTTCTAATCTGTTTTGTAAGGCCATTGCGCATCATTTATTCACACTTATAAACTTGAGCAGCATTTACATAATTGGATGCCATAATCATACAAGACAGATATGCATGAACCCACGAGCATAGTGTAGACTTGTCATTAAGTTTTATACCCAAAAATGCAATTTCATTTGTGACACTCTTCTTGAACCTAATTGGACCGTGAAGCAAATGCTATCTGGACCATTGTTGTGCGCAGAAATGGAAGCCACATTAAGAACTGACATACTAATTGGGTAGTTTTTAAACAAAAACCATGTAAAATTGATTTGGACTGCTTTGTTATTCTACGCTCTGTGTAAAATAATACCTCCATAAGAAGTAGGGAATATGCGTGCTGAAATCTAAGAACAGAAATAGCAGCAAATTTAAAGAAAAGTTTGAATAGTGTTTCAGCAAAACCAGTGTAGTAAAATAAAATGTTATATGGAATTTTATCTGACAAATGTTTTACTCCCCGGATTAATGCTATAGGGTATTGACAAGCATTTAAACAAGAAAAAGATCCGAATTCAGAGCGTCCAAATTCGATAACCTGAACATTTTTCTCCTTTCAACTTTTCCTTTTACACTTCTACTTGTTGATCTTTTTCCAAATGGTCAACAGAACATCGATACTTCGGTCTGGCTAGTGCGGGTGAAGGACAAGGTTATACGGAACTAGCGTGTTACTCACAGACGCAGAACATGACAATCTGTTAATGAGAATTGTACGACTAGGATATCCGAGTAGAAACTAGTAGCGATAGAGTATTCTATGTTCACGTAATTTACGGAAGGGGTGAGTTGAAGTTCTAATACAAGAATCACTGTTACAGTGCGCTTAGTTTCATCAGCAAATTTCCTGAATTCTGCACGTTGATACCTGTTGGTTAATTAACAATTAAACCTATTCTTGTTAACAATTGAAATGGCACTTTCTGTCATGTTTATGCCCTTCTAAGATAGCTTGCATCCCTACAATTTAAAGTGTTAAATAAATTTTATTTTGTCTCCCTTTTGGATTGCGTGGTAAGTCTGATTCAGCCTTGTAAGGTACAATCAGTCTACTTGTCTTTAATCGTCTGACTTTTCTTTGTTCTTCAGGATTCCTTGTTAGTTTATAGCACAATTCATCCCAAAAATAGACGGTAACTAGGGGGTAGTTTATTGCGTAAAGCAAATAAAATATACAAGCTAAATCAGTTTTCCACATATCAACAATTTGCGTTGCTATGATATTTAAGTCAATTTTAGGCAAAAATGTTGTTGCGTAATCAAAGTAATATTTTGATTTCATTGCCTTAATTTTAATTTTGATACACTATAAACCACCTTTACTTAAGCCTTTAATAAAAGCAAAAAATGTTTCTCCGCATCGAAATGAGCAAAGCCATCAAGGCCTTTTTTCATTTTAGGATATATGACTGAACAAAGTACATAAAAAAAACGACAACTTGAAAGAAGTGCGAACGATCTAAATTACATTTTCCGTCGTCGAAAGATGCAAAAGGCGGCTATCAGGTCGTGATGATCGATATTCATAAGAAAATAAATTGGACTTTGGGTATGCTTAATAAATTCGAAAATAAGTGCATATTTTTACTGCATACACTTGTAACGGATACACTTAATCTGTTCCGAAAATTAATGTGGAATAATTTAAAATATTTAGGCTTACTATACACAAAATCCTTGAACCAACTTTGACTAATTTTTCGATAAAAGCTAATTAAACACCTGAGGTGTATGCCCCGAAGCATAATATTTAAACTACTATAATTAGAAAAGATGTCCATTCGAATGAAATTTTCATAAGATGTTTAATGCAATTATTTCGTTGAATCTATTTTGTTTGCACAAAAGTGGAAGATAATGCATACAATGCCACGCGTTTTGTAAAAGAAAACAAGCACAGCTCCATACCCTGCTTACGAGTTAGAGCTATCTCATGCCTAATGTTACTTCATGCATAAACCTGTGTTTTACTCTATCCTAAAGAAGAGTAGTCCATGAAGTTCTATTTGTTTGACCAACCTGAACGTGATACTTTGTGTCTACGCGGATAAATTAAGGCGGTTTCTTTCCGAGTGGGCACCTGTTTAAATTTATCCTTGTTTTTTGCTTGAAAATGCTCTCAAAAACCATATTTCTACCATTTACTTGCAAGATTCACCTCGGCATTTATACACAGTAATAATGCCATAAGTCATTTTTGTACGTTTCGGCAAAGTCCAGTGGGACGGAATTTTGTGTACTGATTTTGGCATTTTTCTTGAGCATGTACTTTCTGGGATTTCATATACAGATATGTAATTGACCTAATTTTTCCAGTTTATGCAGCACATGCACTAGTAGACATTTTGGACTCTGACTTTTTGTACTTCCCTATCTTGGATTTAATCACTAATTCGATATTTTCGTCTCCATGATACTAATTCTCACAATTTACTCACTTGCGTTAATGTGTTTTCTATGATTAAGCTGGGCCTGGTCACGTATTTCAATGCGAATTCCACACTCTTCTGAAAATTTGTTTATTTGGGTTTTTTGTCGTCTCACAGTCATGTCTGCGGTAATAGTCTCTCTAATCTAGAACGTAATCATAACTTATCTGGGTAATAGGCCTTATTGAAAGTGTGTTGTTCTGTCAAAAGGTGTGACTTGTGTCTTCCCGTGCTGACTATTCTCATGCAGCTCGCTTTGATACTGATGCCGTTATTGTCCCCTCATTACACTTTGAGTTTCTTGGAAATATTGCAAGCCTTCACTTAAACCAAGGCATTAACAACTAACTATTTAACGTAATTTTCGGTTGTAGTCTGTGCATGGTAAATGTTTCAGTGCAAATTTTGCTTTAAGCGAGCTATGGCCCCAATTCGATTTTGCATATCTGTAGGTTAGTTTATTTCCTAGGAATATATCCTTCAGCTGAATTGTCAGTTTTTAGGATTCTATAACTTAATATCATGAAACTTACGTCACTGAAATGTTTTTTATATTCCTCTATGTTTATACGAGAGCACCCGATTCGTCAAAAACTGCATATTTTACGTGTACTTTATGTAGTGTTTGAAATGTATTAATGATCCCACGAGAACCTTCCTAATTTATTAGTGTGCCTCGTGTTGTAGCATTAGTAGTCCTTGTTACCAAATCCGCATTCTCCTCCGAAATGCCTCGTGACTTGATAACACTGCAATTAGGCCAATGCGGGAACCAAAGTAAGTTGATTATCATTGTCGTGATTTTTTTAATGATATTTAGCACTTCTCGTCAGTCGAATGTTTTTTTAACCTAATAGTCGGCATGGAGTTTTGGAAGCAGCTCTGTACAGAGCACGGCATCAACCCTGAGGGTACCCTAGAAGAGTTCGCCACCAATGGTTCGGATCGAAAGGATGTGTTCTTTTATCAAGCAAGTCTTTTACCCCGTGCCCCTTTCTTTTTTTTCGGTTTTGAGAACAATGTGCGAGTTTTGGCCCGGCCATACCACCGCCACGCTTGTATTTTGCTTATTGCCATTTCAGGCTGACGATGCACACTACATTCCGCGTGCGGTTCTAGTTGATTTGGAGCCCCGAGTCATCAATACCATCCTCTCCTCGCCCTACGCACGGCTCTACAACCTCGAGAACGTCTACATGTCCAAAAACGGTGGTGGCGCCGGTAACAACTGGGCCGCCGGCTACACTCAAGCGGAAAAGCTTCAAGAGGAGGTCTTCGATATCATCGATCGCGAAGCCGAAGGCAGTGACAGTCTTGAAGTGGGTGCTTCAAATGTTTCGCCTTTTTACCACATATTATCGCATCTTGGTATTGAATTGTGTTCAGTTTGTCAACATTCTCTATTTTGAGCGATCAACAGTTTGCCCTTCTATCTTCCAATTGCTATTAACCCGATTCAACTTCACCAATGCTGTTGACCTTTCCCCCCAAATAGGGTTTCATAATGACACACTCCATCGCAGGTGGAACTGGCTCTGGGATGGGGTCCTTCATGCTCGAACACCTAAATTCGCACTTTCCCAAGAAACTAATCCAAACCTACTCCGTGTTCCCCAACCTCGAGGATACCAGCGACGTGGTCGTGCAGCCCTACAACTCACTTCTCACCCTCAAACGCCTCACGCTCAACGCCGATTGTGTGGTAAGCGTAGCCACGTTTTCCTGCTGCGACAATGCCAATCCCTCATCACCCTCAATTTTAGGTTGTGCTGGATAATACGGCGCTGCACAGGATCGCTACTGATCGTCTTCACCTTGAGAACCCGACTTTCGCGCAGATTAACCAACTCGTGAGTTTCTCTGTTGCCTTGTTGTACCTGTGTGTGTGTGTGTGCTAATTTGTAAGTTGGTGGGATTAGGTTTTGCCGTTGTGTGGCTACCAATAGAACAGAGACCATATGTGGCTCTCTGATTGGTCCATTTGACGTAGTTTTTCGGGAGTCGCCTTAACCAATAGCATGATTGGAATGCGTCACATGCCTTGACACCTCTTCTATTCCGTTACTTTCCATGTGCAGGTTTCCCGAGTGATGTCTGTGAGCACAGCCACCCTTCGTTACCCCAGTTACATGAACAATGACCTGATTGGTTTGATCTCACCTCTAACCCCTACGCCGCGGCTACACTTCCTCATGACCGGCTACACTCCCCTCACCACGGAAAAGGAGGTGGCCAATGTGCGACGCACCACGGTGTGTGACGTGATGCGGCGTTTGCTCCAGCCCAAGAACATGATGGTCTCCACCTCCGTGCAACGTCAAATCGACCATTGCTACATTGCTATCCTTAATATTATTCAAGGTGTGACCAAGCGCTATTCGACCCCTGCACCAATCAGCCAATCGGGATTAATATTTAAATTCGCCTCTTCTTTCTCTAGGTGAAGTCGATCCAGCCGAAGTACACAAGTCCCTCCAACGTATACGTGAGCGGCATTTGGTGAAGTTTATTCCTTGGAGCCCTTCGAGTATCCAAGTTGCACTTTCCCGGCGTTCGCCGTACGTACAGGCGGCGCACAAAGTCAGTGGTTTGATGCTTGCCAACCACACAAGCATCTCCTCCGTGAGTCGACGCTTTGACTGGTCCTGCACCGCTACGGGGTTGGTTTGAGTGCTAACCGTCTTTTCCTGTTCAGTTGTTCATGCGCTCTCTGGCGCAGTATGACAAACTGCGGACTCGCGGCGCCTTCCTCGAGCAGTTCCGAAAGGAGGACGTGTTCCGCTCTGATCCGGATTTGAGGGAATTCTCCGACAGTCGACAGGTGGTGCAAAACCTCATTGAGGAGCACATCGCTGCGACCAAACCGGACTACGTTCAGTGGGGTGCCCAAAGAGCCGCTACTCTGGCAGCTACCAAGATGGCCGCTTCTATGGCAGCGTCGTAATTACTTCGTATTGTGGGCTATTGTATGGAGGAATTTGTAAACACAGTTTATTGTTTGCTATTATTGTACACACACCATGGACAAGCAATCTTGCATTATTTGCACTTTGTGATATTCTGCCAAAAGGTTGATGTAACTGTAATCCTCTTCTCGGGTTTTAAAACCACCGTGGGTATCTCCATTTACCCCCAATAGGTATGGACCGATAAGATGGTCAAGTAGTGATGGAAAAAGTTCTTTTAGTAGATGATGGATTGCCAATAAGAACATGGGGTATTTTCTTGCCTTTATTTGCCAACGATATATTTATCCAGTTACTGTGTCGAAACTAGTTTGATTCAAAGCCAGATAGGCAATAAGTCGTAAGTGTCAGGAAACTTGGCTTTTCTTCATTTCACTATGATGAGTGCAGTGGACAAAAGTGCACAAGTCAGAAAGTAGATGGGAAGTTCACAAGAGCATTAGTCTGGTTCACACTTGTGTTGGTCAGGTCTATCTCGTGGAAGAATGCGTACAATATTAAATCGAGATTGTGATCATCACGAACAATCCATGTGGAATTAGCTAATCACTTGGGTTCTTGAAAACTAGGGAATGTACAAGTATTTTAGCAGCAAAATGCTAATTTAGAGTTTGAAATAAGTTTCGTAATTCTCGTTGATTCACACTCTTTAATCCGGTCACTTCAGCCTCCGACACATGGTCCCCTTTTTGCAGCATGCGTCAGCCACGCAGATCCTTAAGTCCCACGTCATTATCTTAGATTATTCTCACGCCTAAGTCTCACGCATCTAAGCTATAAATACACACGTGCAAACTCCACACATGACACAATGAGACCAACTTGTTTGAGATCGCATGTAGACATTTAAGTCCACGTCCTTTCTGGTCTTCTCCTTAATCGCCTGTATCAGGAAGGCGTAAACGCACTAAATCCATGTCAGTGGCCCTGGCGTGGTTCAGGACCACAGACTGATGAGACGTGAATTAACGCGTTTCACACGAAGTAAGGATGCTAGGTCACAAAATAAATTCAAATGTCGTTATTTTAAAATGAATAAAACTGTTAAACAAACAGTTTAATCACATTTATTTAAAGTTAGTCCTGAGCCTCACAGTGTATTTAAAACATCCTAATTATTAAAACTAAGTAACTGACAGTAAAAAAGAGTAACGTCTGTTTTATATACGAAAACCGATGCAATTGACGAAGGGTTAAACAAATCAAAAAGTGATTTTTAGTTTAAGATTTATAGAGACAAAACAGTCAAAGACGTATGTTTACCATATATTTTACTGTAATCTCTGCCTCATTCAGTGAATATAGTCAGCCAAATTATTCGCTCCAGCTATGCTTTGGTTTTGCATAACTGGGGACGTCAGAGATTTTAAATTTAGCTAAGTAAACTGTTTTTTATAATAGTTTAGTAATTCCTTAAGTGTTTTCCTCAGTCTATAAACCATTAGACCAGATTGTTTTGATTCCCTTCCCTTTGTGGCGGTTGATTTACTGGCGCTGGGAATTTGTAGTCTTCATCTTTTTTTTATGTTCAAGTCTTCAGGTACCGTCTATAACTATCCAAACTCATTTAAAAAATTATTACTTGTAATTACTTCTTAGTTTGTGGTTTTTATCCATGATCCAACCTCAATATGCTGCTTCGGCTTCTATGGCAGAATTTCCGATGTACTTTTCCTCCATTTATAATCACTACTACACTCATTCACCATATTGTTCGAAACTGTAGCTATTAGTGGGTATTGTGACGTTTCCATAGTGTCTTCACGTATGCACAGTGTTCGTTGTTTAGTCAATGAATTGAGCTAATTGCTTGACAGTTTGTTATTTACTACATGCAATATTTGTGGAACATCACAGGAAGACAGCAAATGATTTTTTTTGATAACTTGGTCACTTTTGAGACCTAAAGTCTGATGCTTCGTCGTAAATTTTATCGCTAATTAAGTTTTCTAACTTTTGATTGTTGGAAGTTCATGGTTCTTGCGTCATTGCTTCCGATCGTGTCGCATTTAGTCACTTTGTAAAGCTTAATTTCAAATCACTGCAATATTTCAGTAACAGACTGATTTTATGTTCTTAATCTAAGTATCTCATACCATAATTACCACATGGTTGTACGGTGATATTTTTTCATCTGTTTTGTTATGACGTACTGAAACCGTCAAATGATAGTTTTCGCTATTAGAAATTTTCCGGTCGTTGCTCTTACCTCCATTTTTGAGTCGTCAACTTCACAATTGTAAACTTTCTCAATTACTCAGGGTGTGACCGATTTCCGCCTACCGCCTTTTTGTTTTTTAATTCGTTTTTCTTTCGTTTCAGGCAATGGGGGAGACGAACTCAAAAGTGGCCTTCGAAATTTGTGTGGTAACTGAAGACTACCTTGGCAGCAACCTTGGGCCCGGAATCAACATGGTCATGTTTGACAACAAAAATGTACAATCACCGATAATTGCCCTTGACTATATTTTTCAAAATGAAGTGGATTACCATCAGGCGAAGTTCACGATTGATCTCCAGCCATGGAGCAGGCTCAAGGTAAATGCAACTTGGCGTCTCGTAGCTGTGTAATTTGTAAATTCATGTTTGTCGCTACAACCGCGTTGTATGTCCTAAACGAGTCTTATTTCGCGCTATCCTTGGATCCGGTGTTCACGATCTTGTAAACTGGAAATTGTTACTACACTAGCTGACCGCTCCAATTGCAAAACAGATGCCGTTTTGAATTTTCCCCAACCAGATGGAGCGGTTAGTCAGACGAGTAATGCTTTTCATTTTGCCTAGATCGGTAACACCGGCCCATGGATGTGGCGATTTCGACATGGCGCAAGGTCACTTGTGAGCTTTGTCTTGAGCTGCGTTTTCCCGCGAACTCCAGCTCACCTTGCCAGATTGTCGAAAAAAGGCGACAACACTCGTGGCAGTGCCTCCACTAGCCTGGTTTTAGCGTACTCAGTGGCTGATTTCAGTCTTGCAAATAAGATGCGATGCTCGGTTAACAAAAAACAGCCCCACAAGAAGCACCTCAGGGATCATTTTTTTCTACCTGACTGTTTTTAAAGTCCTCGCCTTTGTCTTTTTGTCTTATCATTGCCATTACTTCCCGTGTGGTGTCTTCCCACACGTCCAGCATATCAATGTAAAAAGCAGCCAGTGCCTTTTCATTTTACCTCGCACTAATTTGTACTTTTAATTTTTGTCTTAGTACAAACACTTTCACACATTACTCTACTGTTGGCACTTGTATAGTGGTTGGCTTTCCATCCTAATTTAGAATTCGGTAACTTTGCAGTTGGTGAGGAGCCATCGTGACTTTGACCTCGTGTTCCGGTTAACTGACTCGTGGTCTGTTTGTGGGTGAAACGCACGGTTGCACTGGTTTTTCCTAGGCATATTCCCAGGTGGCATTTAGCGTTATTACGCTTCGGTTGAAATTCAGTTGGCAATAGCGGACATCACCACGACCTTGCTGATTCTCGTGACCGTGTGAGATATTTGATGGCTTTTGCCAATTTAAGTGTTAGGCGTGTTATGTAGTTTCTGTGGGGGCGGCCATATTCGCCTTGCATGCTCGGTGGTAATCGTCACTAGACTAATGTGTCTCTGTGTGTGTGTGTGTGTGTTTGGCTTTCGATCAGGCCTTCGGACGGCTGCATCACATCGAGTTCTGGCGGACGGACGCGACCGGGGGCGCTTTTGTGCCTGCCTGGTTCCTAGATCGCGTGGTTGTCCGCGATCGCCGATTCGGCCTCACCGGAGAATGGGACTACTTCTTTTTCCCCGTGCACGATTGGATCGTGCCGGAGGCGCAGTATGTCATCCACGATTGCGAGACCTTTCTGCCCCAAGAGGAGCCTTTTCCGGACCTGCGGGACGCGCAGCTGGCTCGGCGCCAGCAACTCCTCAACTTCATGCAGCGCGCCAAGGGACTGCCAGTGGAGGTAAGCGGGCTGTCGAGGCAACGCGCCGCCAAAATTGGGAACCAAACCCGATTACGCTACGTCGATTTCCTCGATTACTAGATGTGTGTATGTGTGCGTACTTGCTAGATCACAATGTAGTCAATGCGGATTGGCTGTTTAAGAACCAATGGGTAGTAAGAACGGGTCACAATAGCCAATCACAAGTCCTCGTTGGCAGTCCACTAGAGCAAGGGTTTTCTCAATACTTTTTCCTAATGTGTCTTGTAGATTAGGTAATTTAATGGCAAGAACACGTATAAAAAGCATTGAGGATGTGGATTAAATGTCTAAATCTGCGCTACCGTTTCCGTCGACTTTCCTGTAGGCTTATTGGTGATGTAGTCGCCTCTACCTCATTGGCTAGAATATCCGATGGATGCCAAGATAGCTTAGCACTTCACTTTAATTTGAAGCGGTAACACCTGTCCAAATGAAGCTTATTAGTTGTGTGTATAAATGTGATATTGCTCTTCAAAAGTAAATTTTTTCGCCTAAATGTAGATTATGGAAGTGCCAACCACAGAACTCTTCTCCTACGACTCGCGAGTAAGTTTGCCGTGCAGCGTCTTCTGCCAAATTTGACCAATCCTATCACACTCGCACCTAACCAATCCCTTGTCTGCCCTTAGTGGGACATTGAGGACATCGTGCTGGAACTCATCGATCGAGTGGGTCTCTCGCACGACTACGGCAGCGAGGAGCCCTGGGACTCACTCGACTCCATAGGCAGCCTCTACAAACGCCACAACATCACTGAACCGTTGGTGAGTTACTCGAATAACTCGCACGCAGCTCCGCACCAATGGGAACTTTTGCATTTTCCAAATATGCCTCATTTCTAGAGCCTTTCCTATTGGATGATGAATGATATCGCATTTGGAGCTCAACGCGTGAAAGGATGCAATCCCTTCGTAATCAGGCTGTGCTCGGGACTCCCTGAAAGGTGTGTTTTGTGTGTGTTTGTGAAAATCAGACTCAATTCCACAATAATCAGAATTTCTAATGTACTCTTATGTGCTGCCCAACCCTGTCCTGTTACCATGCCAACCTCTGTGTGAGTGGCGACGACGAGTCAGTTTTGGGTGTGGCCGCGTTATGCCACCAACATAGCCCTAACCACCGCGTTCTGAATTCTGAAGTTAGTGTGGAGTGTATTGGCGTGCGTCATTTCTCGATAGGGAAATTAGGTACGTAACCGACACACTCATCGACCAATCACTTGTGTCTATTTAGACGCAGGTGATTGGTTGATCGCCCTTGTTTAGAATCAAACATTATGTTGAGTTGGGATTAAGTCAGAAGTGACTAAACTTCATTGATTCTTGACAAACTTCACTAATACCCGTTTTGTGGTCAATTCTCAGCCAATTAGGTCAGCCATTGTCGGTTTTATTAGGTCAGCCATCTCCACAAGACACGCGAACGTGTGATTTGACCTCCTCTGCCGATTATTGAAAGTTCAAAAGACCGCAAATGCTCATGCAGGAGTCGGTCTATTCTAGAAATTAGTTTCCTGTGAAAATACGGCCCTCTAGAGAAGGCGTTAAATTGGAAGCAAGTCAGTGGACGCAGTGGTTTGGATTTTGTATATTTATATTTCGTCGACAGAAGTGCGTTGTTTCTTTTGCGTCTAGTATGGCTAGTCTGCGTGACTGGATTAAGCCTCACCTTGAAGGCTGGACCATTCAGCAGACGCTGGTTGCCAAGCGTCTCTACGTGGTCGACTACTCGATCATGCGTGGTCTGCACTGTCGTCAAGGCCGACTCATGTCTGCCCCGCTGGCGCTCTTTTTCTACACCGAGAAACGCCAGCTCCAGCCCCTCGCCATCCACCTGGACCCCTCCTCTATGGACGAGAGACTCGTGAGTCTGTGAATGCTTGATTTGCGCTTGCATAAATAGTTTCCACGGATACTTTATCGTCGTTCACTCGCGAGCCAATCAGAATTCTCGACTGGTAAGCCAATCAGAATTCTCGACTGGCAAGCGAATCAGAATTCTCGACTGGCAAGCCAATCAGAATTCTCGACTGGAAAGCAAATCAGATTGTTTTGCGTCGACAAACGAGACATGCGCTAGTCGGACTTAGGAGAGCGTCCACGGTCTGTTTTAGCTCTTCCGCTGCACGGACAGAATTGAGGACTGGTTACAGGCGAAATTGTGGTTCAACTTGGCCGACTCCTGTCACCACCTGGTTGCCGGCCGGCTGCTAAACCACCTCATCCTCGAGGGTATATACGTCTCGTTGCGACGCAACCTCGCCCAATCACATCCCATCTACCAACTCCTGGCGCCCCACTTCCGCAGCCTACTGGCTGTCAACAGGTTGGTGATTGGTCGAGCACACACAATCTCTCTCTCTCTCATTGGTTAGTAACTGAAGTGTGCTTGTTCTTTTCACAGCAAAATCAAAGAGTGGATGCTCGATCGCGGCTGGATTGCGCGCAACATCCAACTCACCCGAAAAGGCATCAAACAGCTTCTCAAGCGGGCCTTCAAACAGTGGCGCTTCGATGTGCAGGCGAACGTCTACGCAGAAGCCGAAAGTCGTGGAGTAAGCTCGTTCCACCGTCTATCTTGATTTTAGGTGTACGACCGCAAGGGCCTTGGCAACTACCCATATCGTGACGACGCATTTATTGTCTACAGCATTTTGGACAAGTTTGTGACCAAGTTCTTGCGCATATTCTACAGTAAGCCGCGTGGTTTTTTTTCCGCAATCGCCCCGCTTGTGCAACGCATCGATTAAGCTCCTGATTGGCTGGCATTGTAGCACGCGGGTCGGTTGATTTATTGGAGGACGTGGAGCTACAGACGTGGCGTAACGAGCTGGCTGATCCCATGGAGGACGGTGGCCTGGGCATTGAAGGCATTCCGCTGGGAAAAGCTAGGGTACGTACACCACATCTCTTACCCCTAACCTCCAACCACCTTTTCCCGCAGGTCCGCAACGGTGTCGTGTACCCCGTGGGTGGAAACGTGCTCTCCTCCAATGGCAGCTCACTCAGCGGTGCTTCCAGTGCCAGCAGTGGCGAGTACGTTTTCGGCTTGACCACCCTGGAAGAGACCAAATCCTTCATTCTGGGCATCCTGCACCTCCTCGTGATTGTCAGCGGATCGGCGCTGCGTTTGCCCATGTTCGATGAGTACGGATTTGTGGCGCACTACCCACTCAGTTTGTTCGGGGAGCTACCGATGAGACAAAGTTAGTACCCCTTCGACGTCCTATTCACAGTGTCTACTTAATAGATGTAAGTAGGCTGTATTTTTTATTGCTCTCACACTAGATGAAACCGATAAGCGGAGCACCCTAGACAGTTGGAATAGCCGCGCAAGTGGTTTGCGCTCTTTCTCTGGCTACGACAAGACCATTGCTGCCTTGCCCAACCGTCGAATGACCGTCGAGATGGTGCTATTCACGCGTGTCGCCAGTCGCATTCAAATGTCCAACCTCGGCAACTACGACTCCAACTTCATTGTCGACCCGCGCGCCGTGCCCCTGCTAGAGGAGTAAGCTTTTGTTAACCTTGTGAGGGACCTCTTCTGATTGGTTGTTTAAGCTTTAACTGTCAGCCAATCGGTTTGCGCGAACGGTCAACCAATCGCGTTGTTCTCTTGGAATCTCATTGTACTTGAGTCGTTTTTTTTTTACTTTTTGATAGATTTCAGAATAACCTGAAAGCAGCAAGTGACCAAATCGCCGCAAACAATCGTCTTCGTGACCTTCACCACAAGTATTTCGCCCTTGACCCTGCCGTTATGCCCAATTATCCGGGAGTTTAAAGTCGACCGCGCGTTACTCTGAAGTGGCTGTGCTCGATTTCATTCCAATCCCTTGCATTTTTGGCTGTGCTTTAATCTCTTTACTCTCCTTCTTTCTTGAAGTTTTATACGATTCTCTGACTTCAAATATGGTCTCTTTTTATTTATATTGTATAATAATTATCACTGGCATGATTGAGTTGTCTTGCGTTTTGTGTGTGTCTGAGTGTGTTTTCGATGTACAGAAGCTCTAAATTCTCGAAGATGTCACGTTGCCCGAAAAATCGAATCCGTTTATGCGTTTTCCCCCACTAGCACCAAGATGACCTTGAACGAGCCAATGGGAAAATACGAATGATAGAAGACAAACAAACGTCTAGCGTTTTAAAGAGATGTAGTCTTGGTGACGGCAAAAAAAGTCTTGGAATGTTGTCATGCGAGTGTCGTGTGTGTGATTAACTCGCACGATCAAATATTACTTCGAGGTTAATTGTGGTATTCCTTGTTGCCCAGGTTTAATGTTCAAATCGCTTCGTGCTTCCTTGGTCGCAATTCCAACTTTTGCCACAACGGCCTGTCGCTTCACCACTGGTGCTCTTCAGTCCCTGTTCAGGTAGGCGGGGGTCTTTTTATCTACTATCGAATGTCAACCAATTATCGTTTTTAAACTCTTGCCTTTTTATAACTGAATTTCTTGTTGATCCCCTCCTAACAATCCTAAAAGCGACCTGCAACATCAAAACTCTCCAATGTTGTGATCGTGGAGCTGTTTTACCAAGTAATCGACTCACTGGGCCATAAAATGAGTCAGTTTGAACATATTTCGGCGTTACTTTGAGTCATTCAAAAGGCATTTCGTGCTGATACATCAATCGCCATCATCAACGGACGCTCTGATTCGCCTGGCGAAATGACTATATGGCAAATCAAACGCAAGCTGAATTCTTGCCACCCATTGGTGGAAATTTAGCCAATCAAAATGAAATGAAGTGGCTGACGGAAATATGGAAAACGTCTAATTTTGTGAACACTGACCGGTCAAAGTACTTCCAATCGGAATTGGAATCGCCCAAGGGCTAACTGCACTCGCTAAAGCTCGCATCGAAATGTAGTTGGTGTGGTTACCTGTAACAGGAGGTACACCAAATCGATTTGACCCTGCCAGGCAGCGATGTGGAGTGGGCAACGACCTTCGTCGTCGGCGACAAGGGGGTTGGCGCCATTGGTCTTGGATGCAGTGGATTTGCTGTTGCGAGCGGATGGTGTGCATAGCAGGACCTTGGTCATCTTCACCAAACCCTCCAACACCACGACACTGAGCGTTGTCCTTCCGCACGCGTCCTACAACAGACAAGAGGGGAAAAGAGGCGGGTGTAATGACAGTACCTCCCAGTTGACGACTGATCGGTGATGGACGCGCTGGCAACAGCAAAATCGATATCGAGGAATGAATCGGTGCTACTCTGCCGTCGTTCCTGTCCTCGTTTAGTGTTCCTACTTCACGATGCTGTTAGCATGGTTGAAAGTGAAGTCGTTATGCACATTGCATTAGCTGGCTGCCGTAATTTGTGCAGATTTTAATGTGAGAAAGGTAGAGGGTAAGGTAGTTAATCTCGGACCAATAGTCAATCGGATTCTCCTACGACACACCATCTCTCAGGTTACGAACGAATGCCGTCACGAAGGAGGCATGCAGGCTTCGAGACAATGGCGTTACAATGGACGAATTTACGCACGTCGTCCAGCATTTTAGGAACTGTTTACTCCCTAAGACGTGTTGCTGCATTTCTGGTAGTCGAAAAAAGGCCAAGTCTGGTGAATATGCCGCTTGTGGAAGAACTTGCCATCCCAAGTTCACGAGGGCCTTCTGAGACGCGCAAGCAACGTGAGGTGGTCGAGCGTCGTCATGCAGCAGCGGCAGCAGTATGACTCGCCTGCTTCCTGTGGCGTTGCACAGCCACCGTCCGGCGACTAGTTTTCATGAGTTTGGAATCAAGTACACCCTTCGTGTCCCCCCAGATACACGCAAGAACCACCTTCAAGTGGATGTCCTGTTCCGGCATCGTTGTTCGGGGTTGCCTAGGATCCACCCCCAACTTGTTGTGTGT
>UXSR01000546.1:0-27473 GCA_900604375.1 Mesocestoides corti
ATAAGTTTGGTGTCCCACTTTAACTGGACTCTGACTCATCAAGCCAACCAGCGAAATTCGGACAACTCTCTGCACCGAGGCTGAGGCACAACGCGGTTGATGTAAAATTTTTCGCAAAGCGCGGTCATACAAGGTCATCAATGTGCAAACCACAGACAAGCGAACATCCGCACCACCTCTTCAAAGTGCATGAATGAAAGGTTTGCTTGAATTTATGCTGTCCCAAAAAAATTCATAATTTGTGACTCACATAACCACCAGCCCACAGTGAGCCTGAGGAATAGCGCTGGTGGTGAAGAATGCGTTCAGCCAGGGAGGAAAGGCCGAGACTGAAGCGGAATTTCAGATTCTCCCGAAATTCGGCGCATATGTTCCGACAATCGACATGGAACTCTGGTTCGAAGGAACTCGACAATACGCTATGCATTATCCTGTTCTTAGCAGCCTCTTCAGTCAACATGGAGCTATAGATACCTAAAGAAACGCCAGAAGGAAGAACGTGGGCTAGACAAGACGATGCTAGAAATGAGGTCAAGGAAGCAAGTGCTAAGCAGTCACAGCAATTCAGCAGCATTTGATAATAGCAAGTGCCTCGAAAATTAATAAGGCTTCGCCGTCATTTTGGTTGTACATCAATAGCGTTTGCACTGCTAGAAATACTCACCAGCCATGATCTGCTCAGCGCGAACAACTTGGGAATGTATGTCGCCGGCACAGGCGTCAGCGAGTTTCTTGCCCAGTTCGCGTTCAATGAAAGAATTCAACTCGATTTTGTACGCTTTCAAGGCCGCCTCATTATCCGGAGAAAAGGTGTGTCCGCCGAAGCTGTCCACTAGCTCCCCGAGACGCCTGATCTCGTTGCACAAGGCGTTCGCAACCTGACCCTCCACATCAAGCAGGGATTTGGAGATGAGGTCGTCGATAGTTTGTGTCGCCTTCTGCAGCTTAGTGCGAAGCTCCTCCAGACGAGCCTGGGACAATCGACGATAACGGATGGCCGCGTCCCTACAAAGTACAGCTAATTTTGAAAGATAATGCGAGAGAATGAACAGAATATGTTAGGTTCACGTTGGTTATCTCAATTAAATACGCGTAACGTTCCGGTACTGATGTGTGCACAAGCACGCAGCTCACACGAATAGAAATGCACGGGGAAGCCACTTAGCATGAGCTAGCATTGAGGCTGATGGTGGCCTTGAGAATTCAGCGCTATACCGCCGTCTCTTTCAGTTTGGCAAAAGCGACATGGTACACGATAGCGTCATGGGTGTTTGCTACTTTATTTCGGTTGGCGCATTTGCAGGCAAAGTGATTTACTGGACAGGGCGGACGATCGGTGAAGTTGTTTAAAAAATGGCGACGTGTGTAGGACCTCATTTAATAAAACATAATTTGTGTAAAATATCTGCAAATAATTTGTACAAGAAAATCAGGAACACTAAAATCACGTTTACCCGTTTAATTTAGCGCATAGTACCGAGTCAAAACACACAAGTCGACGGTATTTGCAGATTCGGTCAGAGGACAGACAAACGACCTTACTTTTCCTCCAAACCGGCCTCGTATGTTGTTTCCATGAGTTTGCGAAAATATGCGGCCATTTCTTTGCCCTGCTCAGTATGGGAGGCAAATTTTGTTCGCGTTGCCGACTCCGACAAAATTTTCTATAATAATATGAACAAAATGTTGCTGAAATTGTACCAATGGTTGAGAGGTACAAACACAACAACTGGTTGGAGAATATCAAGCGGAATGGGGGCAGCACTGTATCGTTACGACCCCTGGTAGATTTTTTTAACGAGAAAAATGCTCAAGACGCGTTGCATTTATAAAGATCCGAGTGGACAAAAAGTAATGACAGTAAGGAGATGTTACTGTGGAATGGCCCAGAGACGGGACTACCGACGTGACCAGATACACGAATGGCCGCGAACGAGGCCGTTCGGAGATTCGGCAAGCAGATACAACCTTTTCAAATGGGCGTCAAAAAGGAGAACAGAAAATAACACCTCTTTCGAACGAGTTTTTATCGCGCAAACCTAAACGTCGCCGTGGAATTCTGCGAAAATCACACATTTTAGACGCAATAACGTTGCCAACTGTGAATCATGACGTATTAGCAGCCAACAAAACGGGCGATGCAACAGTACACAAATACAATCCGAACAATTTAAATGAATAACACCTGCGAAGAAAGTTTAGTCGTCTTTAGACAGCGAAAGCAAAACAACGCTCAGGAGGACAGAGAGAAGTCCAGGCACGGAATTGAGCCTCTAGCAAAGTCCCAAGTTTTGATACTAAAGTAGTTGATTGCTTTTGGTGTGCGAGTATACCTTAAGTAAACAATGCCCTACCTCGAAAACCTTCTCGAACATCGAGAATTCCATCAGTCGGGCTTGCCAGCCTTCCGCAAGCGGATAGCCTATAGGATGAAGGGAATACAACAATCAGATGACAAGTCGAACCGCAAGAAAGGTGGCCCTGTCTCTAGCACACAATATCACCTTTGTGGAACATCCGCAAACACAGCTGACAAAAACAACCGGTGAAAAAGTGAAACAAAGTTTTAAAGTTGAATCACAAAAACGTTCAATCGGCATTATATTAGACTCACTGCAACCCCATCTAAATTGGAAAAAGGCTCACCGTTTGGTCTGCTAACAAAAGCCACATAAAAAAGGCATTTGTCAAACAGAAGGTGGTTTTTCAGCTAATTTGTCGACAATTTTTAACAGGGAATTGACAGAAATCGGAGACGTTTAACTACCAGAAGTGGAGGTGGGCCGTAATCTCAAGAAAGGCATGGTTGTTCTTAAATCAACTACTTGAATGACAAACTAACCACGAGCAGATGGGGAGCCGATGTTGGGAGCTGAGCCAGGCGGGGTCTCACCGTTTACCGACTTTGACCGAATCGTGAGGACCTCTCGAGCGGATACAAAGAAGATCCGTTCCATTGCCTCCTCTACACTACACACCTTTAACTCGTCGGTCAGGAAGGAGACACATCGTTGCATATGCTGTTCTTTTACCTTCAATCAAAAACGATAAAACGATTTGAAAAAAAACAGTTAGCACAAATTACACCTGCTTTACAAGCTTGAAATAGCAACGAAATACACGCGCACTGCCAAAAAATCCATTTGAAAGAGCCTCTATGGGAATGGTTATTTTTGCTTAAAAGTATTAATTCGGGGCACAATTAAAAATTGAACCTAAACACCACTTTATGCTTTATCGAGGGCCAACATGTCAGAAAGTACATCCAAACGGCCGCTAATAACTGACTTGACTCTGATAGACCTTCTTCGACACACCCTAACACTTAACTTGGGTTACAACTCGTGAACGCACGATTATACGCAATACTAAAACGCCTTTCCAAATTGTAAGGTGAGCTTGGAATAAAAAATTTACTAGACGACATTTTGAATCATTGGTTGAATTAAATAGCCAAACAAGCACAGTTGATTACATAGGTTTCCACGCGGACCAATGTAACGCATGTAAAATACTGAGCAAAGTTCGAGAGCGAGATAGCGACAATCACCTTTTTGATGCATCTGGATCTTGGTATTCTTTTATCTTCATAAACACGGGGCTAATAAAATGCACAGGCTAATTGTGTCAATGGATAATATTTATCGGCAAACAGTAATACATCTATGCCCATCTACTTTATCTGTATTTCGTATCATCAACATGATGCTAATCGAACGTTTATTTTAAATGGAATTTTGGCGTATTGGCACTTGGCATAAGACTACGCCACCACAATTTTCAACAGTTCATAAGTTCTACTTTGTTAATTAATTGAAATTTAAAGATGGGTAATTTTGCCACATGTTTTAAGGACCTAGAAACAATGTAAAATGAGGGCTTGAAATAAACAGAAATCGTGGGTACGTTCAATCGGTTCAGGTTCTTCGCAGTAGTTTTTTAAACACTTCGTTAGCGAATTCCAGTATATGACAAAGTCCCGAAGACCCATACATCTTGCCAGCGTAATGATAATTTTAAAGGAAAAGCTTGCGAAAACGTGTGCGGACTAGACTTGTGCATCATGGGAAACGAACGCACCTGATCTGCTAGTTCAGCTTCACCTGCCGAGGCGTCCCACCTATTGTTTAGAATAAAGATATTCGGTTTGGAGATCCGACTGCTGACACGATAGAAGAAGTCCTTTTCCTGAGTTGCAAAAACTTGAATGTGAAGTAACCACAGATACACTCCTGTACATTTAGAGTAAGTCAAACTCAACAGCGGCACTCAGATGGGGTTTCGAAATTATCAGACAGAAATTTAGCATGGGGTCAAACGAATGCCTTCGCACTGAAGGATTGCTTTAAGGCCAGAAATAATTCCAGGTATCATAAACCGAAATACAAAAAAAGTACGAAGCAAGGAAAAAGACCTGTTGGCTCCGTTTCTTGACGGTAAAGCAAACGCTAACACCCGATACCATTGACAAACGCGTACGCTTTCTTTTCTACCTCACGACTTGTCTCACTTGAGATGTCTATAACCTCAATTTGTTCCTAGCAATTGTGGTATGGCCAACAAGGAGAGAAGGAAAAAAGTGTCTTCTGCATCCCAAGTAATGGTTTACAATTTGAGTAGTTTTAAGATTGTGATGAAATTCTGTTCCATTTATATAGCACAATTGAAGGGTCGCAAGCGATAATAAACGGTTATTACTTTAATTTATTGAAATTTCGGGCAGCATAAAACGGTACAGACAGAATGCAGTGCGACTAAAAACGCATAACCAATACACATAAATGTTTCAAATGAGTCGAGTCACACATTAGCACAGTTCAAAATTAGGACAAGCCTGACTTACTGCCTGCATCAACGTAGACTCTGCGTTTGCGACGAGGATAAAGACGTCGGCGTCTAAACAGTGTCGGTCGATCCAAGAGTCCATGTCAGGGTCAACGTTCACTCCCGGACTATCTAGGAGGACCACATCCTCACGAAGGAGATGACAACTCGAACTTGGCCAATAGATGTATATTAGCGAGTCAGTAGCCAGTTTTGCTGAACTCAATGAGTGGGCTAACTGGCTAACAGATTCAATAGACTGTGGCTGAAAGTTAAGAAGACCGAGCTTTATTGAAGACTGTGGAGAACTTAGCCGTGAATAGGTCCCTACTATACCTCTGAAAGAGACTGTGCTTCAGAGTTTGAGGTGGAGTCGGAAACAGATTCTTGTTGAAGAAAACCCTGGCTCTCACTGGTCCCCTGTACTTGTACGAAGCAACTAGTGGTATGCCCAATACCAGAAGGTAGGATTCGGGAGCCCAACATTGCATTTATGACTGTGCTCTTGCCGTTAGATGTTCTAAGGCACGGGAAAAATCTGAGTTATACGAGACAGAATACAATGAATACGAAGAGATTTAAGTGTTGCTAGACACACAGATAACTCAATTAAATCTGTCGAAGGAGACGAACAGCAATATAAGCTTGAACGCATCGATCAAAGGCCTTCAAGAAAGTTTACGAGATGTCTTTGAGACTGAATTAGAATTCAACCACACAAAAAACCGCCCATTTTCGTATGTGTGTGGTCGTATTACAACGGCGCATAATCACTGCAACGAATGGGAAATGAGGTTAACAAATGACAACACGCGTCACGAACATTCCATGGGCAAAAAGTTTGCCTTTACATTAAGGTTATAGAAGTTACCGAAAGTTTGAGCCACATTAATAGACTAAATGGCTGATGAATACCAAATACCCACCGATAAACTTCGAAGGATTGTTTAGATTATGAACACTGACATAGGGGATCCGAAATAGGCGATCAGAGATAAGCAAAAAGCACTGGAAATTAGTAACAAAGAAACTTCGCAAAATCGGGCAGTGATGTGAAGTCGAAGAGCAAAAACTACTTTGTAAAAGAGAAAAATGACGCAACATTCAAGGCCACTTACCCGAAATTCTGCAGCGACAGGTGAATCAAGCTCAACCGTCCCAATGTACCCACTAGACACCAGTATTACTTAACAAAAAGCGTGACTAAGGTTCTAATCAAGGTTGTCTAAAGACTCCAAACATCACAAAGATACCCGAGTAGATAAGGCGATTTAGCTTCAACATATTTTAACTCAATTTAAATAACGCACATTCTGGAGTAAAATACATCGTTAAACATAAAATTTTTGAAAAATTTATGCATGCAGACGTGAGGAAAACGTGCAGAATGATTTCCAAAATCTTAATCGATTGAGAAGATTTGAACGAATTAATAACGGTAAACAAGTGACATGAACAAGTAAGGCTTACCAAACTATTACTTCATTGAAAATTGCAACATAATGTCGTTATTTAATTTTGATACTCAATAATAAAGCAAAAATGATCCCCACCTGCCGAAAAAAGCACATTTCATCTGATTGCGAGAAATGATGCCCTGTATTTGCTTGACTTTGTCGATAAACGAAACGATGTCGGCTCCAGTATTCCCAAACGCTGGTGAAAGCCGCTTACCCGTATCCTCTGATAGCTTTTCTTTAAAAAACTGTTGGCATTCATGAATATAGGTTTCGATTTCAGCGAATATTTTTTGCAATTCATGCTTAGCTTCTTTGAACTTAATCAGATCCGAGTGAGTATTATTTCTCATAAGAAGACCTCTGGGCCGAACTCCAGTTTCAAGGCTCTTAAAGTCCTCGACCATGACGCATGCGAAAAAACAGGCAACAATCAAAATGCGAGGTGATACGAAATAAGCGGTCCGCTACTTCGATTACATAAACGAATTTTCATAAAGTTCAAACACTGACATATTGATTTGATTCTATCAGTTCGAAATTTTAAAATAATATATGGTATACTTATGAAAATTTTGAAGCAAGGACTTTGGTTTTGAATCTTCAGAACACACAATAACCCAATTGTTTGAAGCTTTCAGAAAATGCACTTTCACTAGAATTTCGACTCGAAATCCTTATTTTTGTCAAATTATTACTAAAATGGAACTAAAAATGCAAATGATTACATTTTCTCCATTCTAGAAATACCAAAAGCAGTCACTTCAAATCCGATTATTTCATTTTGCCTTTACAGATTAAAATTAAGTCTGCCTAACTCAGAGAGTCATAATTGCAGCTTACTAAGCAACTATTATATTTTTTGTCATATGATGGACAAAATGCTGTAGGGGAATAATATCAAGTTACTAAGGTACGTTTATTGAAGCTAAATTATTTAAATCAATTGAATCCTGTAAATATCATTCCAAGCCTATTATGATGACCCACTGTAATTCCGAAATGAGCGTGGCAATATTCTGGTGACTGTGTATTTAATTGTTGTCAGTTCAATCATATTAAATGCTATTGAATGTGAAAAATGTAAATCCGGTTCATAAATGTCATTTTGACAAATTCATCGGTTTGTAATTCTTCTCTTATATGGCTTCTTTATTTAACTTTAAAAAACTGCTCAGTTTATTGCTCATTCAGCTACACAGCACCACAGTTCGATTTTTTGAACGACTACAATCCAGAACCTTCCTTTAGACTCCTTTCGTTCATGTCCGCATACTGTTTGTCCTGCTCTTTCTATGATGCTTCCTATTTATCGTAATCTTAAATTAATTGCTGGCTTTTAGCGTTGACTATGCAAGCTTACAAGAATAAGAAATTGAACAAGATTGGTGGGATTTAATATTTCTGTGCCCTAGTGAGGTACTACACTGCCTCTCCTTAGGCGAAAAGTTGCCCTTAGCTTCTTTACACTATCACAAGGTCCGTATAATAAAATATCCTGCACAACGTTCTTTGATGTCCCACAATCAGCAGGAGCGTACCTAGAACCCTTAGTTAACAGAGGACTATTGTTCTTGTTGATTTTCAGGAAGGCCACTTCGCTCATCTATCCAGCCCGCCTCATTAAATTTTTTTGCTCGCCATTCTTTAAACGTGCACTTTTAGACTTCAAATTATTCTTAAAGTTTATTTTCCCTTTATGTTAGATAGGTTGTTGTTAAAAAATCAACTTTGCGGTTGATGGCATATAATCAACGGTATATTGTAGTAAATATATGCTTTTCTGAATGTATTATTCTTCAATGCTCAACTGTTCTCATGACAGGAAGATGAAAGGGTGGTTTTACTAAAACATATATCCCTATTTTAAAAATATTAAAGTATTCGTTTGATTAGACTTAAGGTGTAGTACAATAAATGTGGATTGAAACATCCATTTAAAGCTAACGCATTTTTGACATTTGTGTTCTGCCCTGAATTATTATCTTCTGTAGAATACTCAAGCCCTATTATGAGGAAGACTGCTACAACAGATCAGCATTTATTGACCAATCTCAAACCAAAACCGCAAGCCATCGGGATCCAATAGGTCAGCGCTAAATTCCCGATGGCGTGTAATTCTGGCTTGTAATTGGTCAATAAAGCGTGATCTGTTGTACCAGTCTTCTTCATACTAGGGCTCTGGTATTCTACAGAAAATAGAAATTTAGGGCAAACACAAGTACCAAAAGTGAGTTAGCTAACAACTAGCTATTCTTCTTACTAGTATTCTGCATTATTTCTCTACCACTAAAACGAACTTACAATATACGGCAGTGATAGGATTTGCTTAACTCATTTTACCCTCTCGTTCCTAAGTGCTCATAAAGTACAATAAAAGGCTTCTCACTAAATATGTTGAATTATTTAAAATCTCCAAAACTGAACAGTTTTTACAACGAATTGGGGATGTTGATTTTTGGTATAAGTTTTGTTTGCAAACTTGTATCGATTTAAGTGCTTATGTTAACACTCAATCTATGATTACTCATTATTATTATTACTAAGTAAGGTTAGTGGGGTCATTGGTAAGATGCTAACTCTGGTCAAAAGCAAACTCTAATGTAATTTATACATGCGCAAATATCGGATACAGCGTACACGAAGCAGCTATTGTTTGTCTGGACTGATATTTCTAGCTTGCGGAACACTATATTGCCATTGTGAGTTTTAAAATTCAATTCAAACAAAATGAACATCGTCCTTGAGTGTCCAGGAGAAATTATTCTTTAGCTGCAAGAACTGACCATAAAGTCTGGGGGTACGTTTTCATTTGGTACCTATGTGAACATAAAACAAACATGGTCAGGGGATATGTATGTTGAAAATAATTGCTTTAGGAAGGTTGCATATTGCAGATATAAATTTTGCTGCTGTCTTAAAAGAAATGCCCATTCAAAGTAAACCAACACATATGTAATCACACGCAATGAGCGTTTCTTTGAAATAATTGTGAGTCGCACTAAGCATTAAATTGTATCATAATCACAAATAGGCAGCGATTGCATGATATTATGCAGATGAATGCTGATAAATTATGTCAATAAAACCGCAATGCAGCACCATTATACTTGCCTTCGCATTACTGTAGTAATCGTACTTACCTTCTTCGCGTTGTTCAATTTTTTTACGAATTGAATCGCACAGAATGGCTTCAACAGGCACGATTTGGATTTCCCCGTTTTCGTTTAACCAGTTCTGAGAAATTCAACGTGTAAATTCACTTATCACTTAGGTCAGGATCGGGCAAATGTGGATTTACAAATATTTCATATTTCACACTATGCAACATTGAAGACATGCATTGCTAGACTAAGCCATCGTGTGTTAAGTCGGTTTGTCTTGATTGCAGCTTTCTCGAGAAGATCTGTGCCATTGAGTTTCATACCAATTCCATTGGAATTCTATCAAAATAGTTCCCAATGAGGTAAACAAAATACCTCAATGGCAGCAGAGCTAACACGTGTAAGTTATCCAGGAAGGCATTTAAGCAATTTTACACCAAATAAATCATTAATTTGGCTGGTACTGAGCTTCTCTTGCGGCTTCGATTCCTAACCCAAATTAAATAACCCGCAGCACCCCAGACTACTAGGCACCAATTTAGAGCCGTCCGATGGAGTCAGCAGACTTAGTTCCCCCAGCGTCACACCCAATGGACAGTACTAAGTCGACAACCACAGGCAACTGAGTCCTTTGCACGTCACCTAGGCGATTATGTGAGCTTCCAACCTTCAACTTTACGCCTTGCTCACTTACCGGCTTGCCCTCATTGGCATAAGGGGTAGCATAAAAAAATGTGGACTTCTCTTCATCTTCCCCACGTTGTCTTTCGCCCTTAGCCATCAAAGTTGAATAGTTTGTGCGAGTTACAAAATCCCCAGGGGCCGGTTCCTCGGGTTCAGATTCATCCGATGACTCTGCATCGCTCGCAAGTGAAAGTAGCAGCCCCTTTTGGGTCGTTGTCAAGCCACTGCCCTCTGGCATGTAGCGGAGGTCTGCGGAGACGTCTGCACGACCTGCCTTTGGCCCGTCAGCTCGTGATGACTGCAGTGGTCCTTTGGAGTTTGCATCGGACTTGACATTACTCAATTCAGCTATTTTTTTGTATGCAAGTTCCAAGCTCCTATTTAGTTGCATAACCTAAACACCAAAACAGTCCGTCAGTCGCCCCATTTTGGAAACCTGTTCAATTTCCCGCCACGAAAAAGCCCTCATTACTCAATGTAATGAACAGACTTTTGTAACTAAAGCGGTTGAAATACATAAAAAGCGTGCCAACAAAAGTCTCACTGACTCAAACGGGTAGGTTTCATTTCGTTTTGATTGCGACTTGAAAATCCTCATGATGAACTGCTTGCCGATCCGATGTCATGCTAAGAAATAAGTGCTTTCATTTAGGCTTACAAATTTATCTAATCCTTGGGGCAGTCCAAGTGCATTGCAGTGGTTTCGAGACTTAAATAAAATTAGCTATGCTTTTAATGAACCAAAAGCACAGAGGTATTTTGGAACAGCCTTAGTTACAGCCAGATTTGCACAATTTGTTTGATTCTAGTGCATTTTTGTTGAAATTTTAAATATCAAATAAGGAACAAACAAGTTCTTATTGTTAAGGTTGTGTAGTGGGAAATGTTTCCGAAGTGGTGACATAGACAGGACTGTTTAGATTACAAAGACTTTTGTATTCCCTTTTATTGCAAACGCTAACAAATGATTACACTAAATTTGTCGATGCGGTTCAATTAAATATGAAATTAAAAAGTGAAATATGTGCATTCTAGAAACGTGACTTCAGACAAATTGACTCTACCAAGATCAAAATGAATGTTCCGTACAATTTACGCTGTTGTCACCGTTAACGTTTATGTTCTCGAAAATGCTTAACCTATGAAGGGTATTCCGCATTGTGCGATTTGCAAAGGAACTTAGCTTTATGTACATTTTGAGAGTCGATTTCTCGCCTTAAAAAAAAGGCATGATAAAACACCATTAGAGCATGATAGTAAAAATATTCATCAGAGCTCGAGTGCACTTGAGAAGAGTGTGTGTATGTGTGAGTAATGCACTCTCGGTCCAATTAGCGATTACCTTCAAGGTTAATTGAACTCAGAACGAAACTTGTTGTTTCTAATTTACTCTCAGCGAAAAAAAACATACTTATAAAACAGCGACAAAATTTAGACAGGTTACTAGCTTGAACGTGATTGGCCAACTGATAACAAATGTATAATGCGTCAGACTAGAATCTTTTGTGAAACCTGACCAATCACACCAGCGTTTTGATAAACGTGCGTCAATATGCCCATCCAACGCACCTCTCTATTCCGTTCCTCCCAGCAACGTAGAATTTTGGCCAACTTGGTATTTTCGATGCTAGTTTTTGAATGGTCCTCCGAGCGCTGGCCACGTCCTCGCGCAAACGCCTCGCTTGTCGAAGTGTTGCCTATGTCGCACTTCAACTCCTCTAATGGAGGCGTGGGAGGTCGGTGCTTGTTCGCGTTGTCAGAACTAACAACTTGGCAGAGGTCCTCCAGGTCACGGCAAAGCGTTTGCGTTTCCTGAGCCAATTCCTTGTGGGCTTTGTCTTGAATGCCGTAGCGAACTGAAAACAGAGGAAGTATATTTCATCGCACTTTCTGCATTAAAACACCCAGCTCTTGGCTATGTGGGCGTTGACTTTGACCATACTTCTCAAAAAAGATGACACCCTAACTTGAAGGATTCAGATGCTGATGGTTTGATCCTAGGATGCGGCCAGAAAGGGTATGGCAGTCATCAAGATTCCCATGAGCCATGCTTCACAATGAAAGCCTCGCCAACCAAGCCCCAACTCGGCTGAGAAAACATTCGGAGTTCACTAACTAAAATTACCGTCAATCAAATCTTCATTAAGCAAGCGTTATTCATTATTTCATTAATAATATAAAGGCTTTTTCCTGAATATCCATCAGCGACCTAAACTCGGTTTGGGCCTAACCTTCCAAGAAGTTTTGCACTGTTATGTGTTGTTTTCCGAGATGATGAGGGATAAGCCAATCTCTCCTCACCTTATCAAGATTTCCAACGCTAATTAACTAATAAAATTAGAACTTTCATCATCCCTTCAATGCATAGGCCTTGGAATATTTACCGAATCCCGATTCGACAAGATGATAACAAGTAACCTTACCGACAACATTTGAAGTGAGTCCGATTCCTGCGTGCAAGTCCAGAAGACATTTTATGGTGTTTTTTAACTCCTTGATTTCGGTTTCTTTCGCTTGTAGCTCATTTTTCGTCAAACTCAGCTGGTCAGGTTGTTTGTATTGACTGGCCACATTGGAAGGTTTGTCTGCCTTGCTCGATGCTGAAGTTCTGGTATCAGCTGAAATTACCTTTTTGTAGACACAAATATTGAAATCAAGACAAAAATCAGTGATTGTCAGCCTCACATCGTGTGACACGCTAGACTCGCTTTTTTACTTTAGCACGTTTCCCACACGTTTCTATTGAAATGCCCTGTGTTCTGAGACATTTTTGTCGCTGTAAAAATCTATCAAATAAGATTAGGCAAACTTGAGGTAATCTGCTGCGAACATAATAAACGGTTTCGAGTTTCTTAAGGAGGGCAACGAAGAACACACTGGTGTGTGGCTTTAGCATTTCACGTGTTTGGGGAAAACTGATTATGCTGCGGTTTAGAACTCAAAACAAATTATACAATTTTTTGTTTTACAGCTGTTAGAAAACTAAGGCAGATTGACGTTCAAAAAGAGCCAGTAAATGCATTTGAATGCTTAGTGCTAACAATCCGCCGACGTTCGTGGCTCCTAAATACCTCTTATTGCCATCCATTCACTGTTCAGTTAACTGTCTTTACTTCAATACACTTATTCTTGAATGTGTCTAGACAGAGGTATTTCCACTTTAGACACACAAATATCTATAGCTTTGCTGGTTGAGAAGACAATACTCAGGATCAACACATGTAGGGTAAATATATGTTTGTTATCTGCTTAACATGCACACGCTTTCAGTGTAAATGAGTTAGCATTTTAGCGAACGGAATTTCTGGAAGACAGTTAAGGCCTGATGATTGGTCTTAGTTAAATCTTGCTTCGGATACCCTGTAATGGACAAGAGTTTTGCATAAAATGAAAAGAATGCCAAAATCTCGGCTTTCCCTTTGTAATGATTATACATTTGAATTTGTTCTTAAAAATGACCCTTGAATCTAGACCTTCTATTACAGTTTTGGATACAGCTTGTTAAGTTTGCACTTAGAACTTCACAAATTTCTTGCCGAGAGTTTGTGAAAAATCGTAAATATGTCAGCACTTGACCACCAAATGACAATTTACGAGTCTTTTGAATGAGCTTTTCGGTCTGTCCAGTAACTAATTCGGCGGGCGTCACTAATTTCCTTGCAGGGGACGTCCCTTTGTTTTCTTGACAAAATATAATCGGAAAAAGGCTGAGCTAAATACGTTAGCTAAGTCATCGCTTGTCAGCAGTCAATAAATTTTGCGAGTTGCAGGGTGAGCTGTCCCAGTCACCTGACTTGACCTCAACAAATCGGAATGTACTAACATCTTCATCGTGCGTACGTTGACAGTAAAATGCGGCATTGATGTGACAATTTGTTTTGGACTGCATGTTGAAAACATTAAATGAGTTTCAAAATGATGGCTTCAAAATGAAATATAGTAATTTTGCCTAAGGAACCTTTTGAAATTTTAGTGACTGCCAGCTCAGAGATTTTTGTGTTTTTAGCGTCAAATTTGAGCTTTAAAATTGATGCAGCGCCTACAACTATTCCGTGACAATGTTATGTTGGTGGAGACAAAAATTTTTAGTTTGACTGCGCACCATTTATTTGCAACTAAGTTCAACTGCTTATATCGAAATTCGATCAGCAAATTAAACGGCTGAAACAAAACTAAGACGCAAATTCAAAGTCAAAATAGATTGCTCCTTTAAACTTTAACAAATACACAAACCAGAAACAAAAGACTGTGTTTGGTTGCTCTGAAATCGCAAACATAAAAGCCTTAAAGTTTTATCCGTAATGAAGGTCATTTCATTTAAATCACTGACATCAGTATTTAAAACATGTAAATAATGCCTCTCCTACCTGACTTGTTTCGTCGGAAGATTTGCCAAAGCCCCATTTCATTCGCCTCATGTCCTTACTTGCTCTTCAGGTGATTCTCTTCACACTCGGTGTTGGTGAGCAACGCTTAACGTGGAAGTGAGTCGTTTATAAGCTCTACATGCCTCTGCACCCACACACAAGTGAGTAAACGGAGAAGGCATTCCAGTGTGCGGAGGGTTTGCTGCCATTGGTTTAAGCAACCTTTTGTGACGCTCGAACGCGTTTAGTTAATTAAAATTCCATTTATGACAGTGAAAAGCCTAAATTTTACCAAAGTCGTTAATTTATCTAAACCAGCGAAAACTGCCAATTTTTTGAAACATGGCGGCTCAGGTAGACGTCCAAGACGCCAAGATAGTGTGCATGACACGTTTGAGCAGGCCATTGGTTGTGGTATGCGAGATCAAATTAAATAAAACATTTTGGCAGAGTGATTACTGATTCGTGCAATCACTTATGGAACTCGAGGCGGGTAGATTTTCGAAGACTGCTGTTTCCGACATGTGATTCCACAGAGACCGTCACCTCAGGTTCCAAACAAAAAACGCTGCGCGATGCAAAATCACGACCCAGCAATCCTTCCAGCCTATCCTTCTAAAGTAGGAACAACCACGCTTTAGTTGACCTGACTAATATTCCTGAAGTAGCAGAAATATTTCGGACAAAGTTAGCCACCTAATAAAATTAATTATTGTCTTGACTTTAAGTGAATGATCAAATGCTGTGAAACTGGGTCATCGCCGCATAGCAGGTGGCCATAGCAACAAAACGGAAATAAAAATAGCGGACGGCTAGTTCTGAACAGTTGGGAGAGGATGGAAGCTTGTCCAAGGAGGTTTACCGCATGTTGATTTGTCGAATCCACCTGGCTATGTTGCTTTCTTTGTTCTCTGGTTCTCTGGATGTTGACGAAGGACAAGATTATAATGCGGCTTGTTCACGGCTACAACAAACTTTCACTTGATAAGCACGATGTGCTCTTGTGTGTGAGCTTACAGAGCAATCGGGAACACAGACCAATAAAAGGCGAGGGCGGCAAGCCAGGTCGGTCAAGCTTCCACAAACAAAAATATGAACCAAATTTACCAAAAGTTGGAACACATAGTATCTTGAGCCGGAGCATAAGAAGTTTTGAATCTTAGACGAAATGCTTTGAAACTAGAATTTTGGTTGGCGATTACGGCAATTTCTAGTAGGGACTACGACTATGTTAGGGCCTATTCAGCATTCCCATATGAAAGGAGGACAACCGTCGTATTTTGGTAACACGGTCAAAAATTCGAGCCACCGCAGATTGAGCCCGGCACACCTAAATCCCAACGGTAACCCCCGTATCCAATTATCACACCTTTTCGATAAGATTCGGAGTTACAAGAGTGCATGCATTAGATGTATTAGCGATGTGTAATAATACGCGTAGCAAAGTTCATTAAGGGTCACAAAAAGTGGACGTCGTTTGCAAAAAAACAGGAAGTCTACTCCGTTCAATTCGTCGTGTCAGGGTCTGGCTTTTTCAACGTTCTCATCATCGACTGGCCCATAAAGTAGGGTTTCTCGGGAGTGCCATCGTTGCGCTCCAAGTCTTCGCCTGCACACCAGTGGAATGAAAAAGGTCAAGTGGTTAGTGCAGGGTGAGTAATTTAAGGAGAACTCATGAACTGTAGAATTCAAGAGGTGTCGACACGCTTAAAATCTTTACAATAAATCTATATAATACCGTCATTTGGAATTGATTTCAACAAATGACACTACACAAAGACGACAGCAGTTTCTAAATGTTAATTTGGACACGAAATATTTGGATCGCAAATACTGAAATATCTAGACGTTAGAACGGCCATGAATCATAATCGTCGACTCTAAAGGGAAACCCAGAACCCCGACCGTTTCCTCTGACTACAAGCATTAGTTACTACAACTCATCACGAGCACATTACCACGAGGCGTACAAGTCTAGGCACTAAATTCAATGGAAGTTTAAGCGGCAGGACCACTTGAACATAAATGACAGCAGTTTAAGTGCATCGAAATTTACGTGGTTACCGGATAAGGCAGGTCAACGAGGTGTACGTGTAGCTATTGTTTGCAAACTTAACGGCATAGGCGACTTACAAACACACACGAAGATGGTGTCCGCGCCGATTTCGTAAACGGTGAAGAAGGCCTTAGCCACCAGGTATGAAGCAAGAGCGATAACCTGGAAAAGTAGAAAAAAAACACCTTACTCGAACAAGGCGAACACAAGACGGTGACCTGTCTTAAAACCGTAATCACATTGACGTACGAGGTGCTGAAGAGGAGGAACACTCAATAACGGTGTTCACATCTTTATGATTTGAGAAATAAAACAACTGGAACGAGATTCGGATCTAACAGTACGATCAAGAGACGAAAGTGCAATCGCGAGGCCGATTAAAATGGGTCAAAGTTTTTCAACAGGACAGAGTTAAAAAGAGTTAAGATCACAGTTCAGTGTGACACTAAAAAAAGCCTTTTGTGTCGACTGACTAGAGTGAAAGAAGGCAAACAGAAAATACCAATAGAAGAATCAAGGCTTTAGTCAGATCAAACAAACAGCAAGGGCATTGTGAGAAAATTGTTGGCAGGACAACTTCCTATTTTCTTAAACAGAGAATGGTTAAACAGCTTTCCGTGAATCATCATTGAGAGAGCACCATTGCCCTTGCACAAATCTTTCCAAGCTAGGCGAGAGGTAAAAGTCAAGGCCTTACACCCGTCAAACGTATTTCATATTAACACGGGTGACTTCGGTCCTAACAGGTGGATGTTAAATTCAGTGTAGCAAATGGAACTACGAAGGCAAATGATTCGGAAAAAAAGAAAGCCAAGGTCAAAAAGTCTTACTAGGATTGGTATTATCATATAATTCAAATGCAGTCCTTGTTCTGAATTGATAAGTAGGAAGTTGGAGACACGGCCGCTCATGTAGGCGTACGCGACACATGCTAGAAACAAAGGCGAGGGAGTGGGTTAGTGACGGTGGATGCCAGGGGAAGCGTCTCCTGGCGCTCGGGGGCATGATTAAAGTGGCAAACAAGGCACATCTCCGACAGTTGCTTAAATCGCCCACAGACAAATTGCTTTAATGGTGAATTACACTCTAGGGACCGCCAAAAGATAACAAAGGCACTTGAAATTGACCAGCAATTTCATTCAGGCCTTTTAAATTCGCAGGATACAAAACATTAAACTTGGAAGGCATGCGCAAAAGAGGTTATTCAGAATAGCTTCGTTTGTAAATTCTTTGGAAATATTAAAAAAATTGGACGTTTTCAAACAAATAACTTCGCAAAAATGAGCAAAGACTTACACGAAAAGGCGCAAACTGTTATCTTCCCCACGAAAAGAATAAAGTCTGTTGTTTTTTCGACCACGAAAACTCTGCAAGAGATAAGAGGTGCGGTTGAATAACTTATCGTTGGAATTGTGCGCGTAGTGGACATAACGCAAGTGTTGACACATTCCACATGGTAGGTTCTGGCGAGGACTGAATACCTTTTCGAACTGGCGGGAATCGAATCCCAACGCTAGCGGCTATGGGCCAAACGCCAACAAAAACCAACAGCAATAATGCATTGTGCTTACC
Source organism: Mesocestoides corti (assembly GCA_900604375.1). Taxonomy (NCBI): domain Eukaryota; kingdom Metazoa; phylum Platyhelminthes; class Cestoda; order Cyclophyllidea; family Mesocestoididae; genus Mesocestoides; species Mesocestoides corti. The sequence goes on from UXSR01000546.1 coordinate 18,065, forward strand.
TCACGACATTTCGCAGAATGAGTCCGAATGCATCTCTCGCAGACCGACAGAACCCGTGACCATAAATCGCCATCTGTGGAAGAAAATAGACAACATTTAAAAGGATAACCAATCAAACTGCTGACGCGATAACCCATGTAAAGAAAAAACACCAAAAGGTCTACTACTCCACTTAAAATCAAAATTGGGAGAAGTTCTAATTCTCCCCAAGGTCAATCGTTAGTAGAATGGGTGAATAAAAAGCGCCTAGTATCCCGCCACATGCAGTGAATGTGGTGTCCTGACCAAAGAGGTAACATCACTGTTCCTAACTGCAGTCCCATTCGAGCACCGATTGAAGGCACTCAGAATGGTTCCCCGCCTCGACAAAAACGGAACTAGGGACAGATTCGATGGTTTTGAAAATATCGGTTGACTTGGGGGCGGAGGTGGAGGGGTTAGAGAAAGGTGAAATATCAGTACATGCACTTGAACGAAGAAAGGAAATGACAAGTACGCATCGGAACTAGTGAGTGCTACAAGTTTGACAGGATCACCAAAATGACGAATGTCGATGCACTCCCTTGCTAGAAAGTTACAGTTACTGAAATAAAAATTTAAGAGAAAGATCGAAGTTAATCGCTGCAGCGAAACTGCTTTAGCCCTGAGTAAGTGACTAAAGCGGAAACAGAAGAGCGGAAGAAGACGAAGGAGGCAAGAGAGAATGAGACATACAATGATGTAGGCGTTTTTATTGAGGAAACGAAGGAACTTTTCCAGGCACCAGAAGCAGCAGCACATGCAACGCAGAAAGAACTTGGCCACGGGGTTTTCGGCCAACTTGAGTTTGCGCTGCAGGCGGAGGAGGATCATGCGGATGAGAGAGAAGAGGGTGATGAGGAGGGAGCCGAGGGCGAGGGAGCCGGTGTGGTAGAAGAGGGCCGTGGAGAAGGTGGAGAGGAGGAGGGCGGCGCCGCAGCAGCCCCACTGGCGACGACGCTGGCCGCTGCTGCCGTGGCGGCGGTGGTGGTCGGAGAAGTAGAAGGAGGCGAAGGCACCCGCCAGTGTCGCCTGGTCCAACGCGATGACGTAGTTGACAAGCCAAAGGCACATGGCAAAATTGTAGACCTGCAGCCAGGGGATGTACCTGTGGTGGTGGTGACCGAGGCAAAAACCACGTGACTTTGTAGTCGAGACAAAGGAGACGCTTGTGATAATTTGAAATTGCACAAAACTACGCGACGCCACGGCACCACTTGAAAGGGCTGTTGGAATTATCACTTGAAATGCCAAGTGCAAATAGGACATACAGAAGGAAAAACAAGTGTTGTCAATGTGCTAAATCCTTACGCTTGTCCGATTTGCCTCACAAAGTGACAGATGCCGCCCGAAGTTGTATTGGCCTACAAAACGACAAAAAACCCTGGATGAGGATGACAGTCGGTTTCAAAAGTGTCACTGAGTGCTTCATCACAAGAACCCCAACTACTACTAACGAATGTTTAACAACTCACTGTCGGATCGCACTTTGACGCGCCACTTAGGGCCCATCGCACCCACTCATTGGAGAATTTGGCTTTCGGTTCAGGTGCGGAGTTCGAAAATAGGACGCCTTCAGAAACGGCAATCGACCGAAGGTTCATATCAACGAAGAACCACAGGACAATTACGCCGACGATTAAAATGAACGGGAAGATTGGCCAGAGAAGAGTTATGGGCAGGTCTGCAATTGCTCTAATTTACAAAATAAACAAACACTACTGATAATCAACAAGTAAACCATTGTTTAAAAGCTGTTGAAGCAAAGAGGTCAGACCACAGTGGTGATGATGCGATTAGGTACAGATAAGGGAAACTTCAAAATACCAAGCAAGATTAATATCGAATAGCTAGTGTAAGTTGAAAAGGGTTAAAGTGTCCAAGAGCGTCGTAAAAAATATTACTCAAGTTCGCATTTCAATAGCCTTCCCCATCTAAGAGGCACCAGTTCTGTAGGTTTGGAGCGTAGCTTGGTAACGAAATTAAAGTTACAAAAGCATATACCGGAGGAGGTGGATAACTCAGTAAGAGAGTGGGTAACTATTAACTGTAATCAGAGTTGGAATTTTAAAAAAATCCTAATGAGGGATGAAGAAAGTGACGAGATCCATTGGGCTTTGTTACCTGGCCATTGCACTCGTAGGCAAACGCACTGAATGGCAACTCCAATGTTAACTTTACAAATGCCAAAGTTGCACCACATTTGTGCATCTACCAGAGCCTGCATTTGGTTCTGTCAAACCACTTTGAGGCGTAAACGTGAAGGATGCAACGAAGTGGATTTGAGAACATTTGGGGTTCAAATGTTGATTCAACAGGACAAAAAGTAGGCGAGCGAGAGATCTCATTTTATAGCAGAGGCAACAGGGATGTATGTTAGCCAAAGGTAGATGAGAATGCTGCATAGTGCTGCTTCTACTGCCTCCATTTTAGGTACTTACTTGCTTGTTTCACCAATTACAAAGTGTGCCAAGGCGATTCTTTTGCGTAGAAAGATGATGATTGCCAAGACTAGCAGCAGGATAATTGCAGAAATGATTCCTGAAACAGAGGAAATACATGTGTGTTTGTGTGTTGGCAATTTCAATTTGTGATATCTGACTTTCGACAAACTTGGATTATGCTACTTCAACCTAAAATGGCGTATTTGAAAGCAGAGTCTCAATAAAAAAGTGGCACACTATGGGTACTGGTTCCCTTTTCAAGCAGCAGGCAGCTGGGCCTGTACACAACCAACACCACAAATGCCAGTGCGGCTGTTGCGGAATATCGCCGAAGTAGGTACATTTGCAAGCACAAAAGACTCGTGTCGAACATTAAGTTTTTTTTTGGGTTTCGGACCTTCACGACCTCAAAATTGCTGCTGCAGATGCTGAATTAAGAGCACGTGATGCTAGACAAGAAAGAGATTATTGGCATCACCAGCCGGGGCAGACAGGAAGCTCACCAAGAGCGAGCCACGTGGTCGCGTAACGGAAGTAGACGGTGATGTCGATGGTGAAGTAAAAGGGCGGAGGGTCAGCAGACAGCTTCTTTGTTTCCACGTAGCGCCAGAAACAAAACCCGGTTGCTGAAATAGGCAGCAGACATTTCGTGAGAGGTTAAGCACAAGGTGAACCTGCTAAAAACTGCCTCGGGGCTCACTCTTAGAGACAATGGTTTGTGTCCAAAATAACAACATGAAGAGTAGCATCAGAACCAGCCAAACAAGAGCCAGGGGTTGGTAAAATGATGCAAAAAGCCATTTCTGATTACCAATTATGGCTCTAAGGATGCCATCATCAAGGGTTCCACACAGTGAAGACAATACACTTAAAAGAGAGGTCTCAGCCCGAAGGAAGCAGGTAAGGAATAATCATTTTTGCAACAAAATACGGCTATTTTGAGCACAACATCCACTTACAGTGACTAAATGTATGCTGTGACAGTTTCCACAAAACCGTGGGTGAAAGGGAGTTGGAAAGAAAGGAGAATGACAACCCTGAGGTACGCCATTTACTCCCAAAATTCGAACGGCCCAAGTCTCCCCTCGCCAGATTTCACAAGGTAGCCCCAAGTAAATTGATTTATAAATTCGCAACTACAAAATAACTTCTTTATACTCCAAATAATTGCCTCGTACCTCAGATAAAACCCCCAAGACACCAATCACAATCGTTTGGGGCCAAACCAGCAACATTTTGAGCACTGGCTTTGTCGACCGATACTTATGAGATTCAGCAGATCCAAGGTTTGAGTAATTTAAGCAGTTTCATCGTAGGCACATAAAAGTACCACTTTTAACGCTAAGGACTGGTTTGGGAGTTTTGTTAGGACAACCGAAGGCGTCGATAAAAAGTCGGTCATTAGTTACAGACGTGCTTTGTGAAAAAGGAACGACAGTGTATTCGTTTTAATTAAATATAAGATCTGCACTATTTTTGATGCATTTGACTTCCGCACAAAAGGCAAATGCGCAATTAGTATACCCACCTCAAGTATTAATCGTTACTGGCGACATGTTCCCGGCGCATGGATAGACACATTATTGGATTTCCGAGAAAGTTATGGCGCAACATAGCTGAACTTCGATCGTGGGATGTGTGTACGATTCGGGCAAAAACCCATGCTGAGGATCTCACCCAACATATGTGCAAAATGGGCTCATGTTGCATTGGTAAAGCAGTCTAGTTTCTAAGGCCCACGTACGTCTACTTACCAGAACAAGTCTTTGGCCTGTGCAACACAAGACTTGACATGGAAAAACTATTGAAGCCCACAAGCATACAATACAGAAGTTCAAGAATGATATAAAAGATGCGTCTAGAGTTAAAACTGGGGTCAGACTATGGAATTACTTCAACCAAACCTCGTGCAAGGCGCATTGGCACGTTGCATAAACCACTAGGTTGCTGGTCGTTTAAAGACACGCAAAAGGGCGGGTGCATCGAGTTAAAAGTAGTTAGCCTTACCGGCACCAAAAATACCAACGAAGATCAAGAGAGTGAAATAGACCATAGCACGAGTACAGAGTCTCATCAGGAGGATCCAAAGAAACGAGATGAAGGCCGCCAGAATGATGCATCTGGTGGAGGAAAAAGAAAAAAACAAAGACGGATTGTGAAATCTAGCGACCAAGTGCGCGGGCCCCTAGTTGACAACCCATGCAGGGCAGTGAGAAATTGCAGGGAAAAACTTCAACCACTGCACTGGCTTGCCACAAAGACCATGTGACAAGGCTGGTCTTACACGCGGCGTTGCGGATGGATGTTTGAGCACCCTGCCGTTCACCACCACAACTGGCCTCTAGTACGAAGCCAAATGAAAACGTTGACGAGTATTCTACGTAAGTAAGTGGCGAGGCACACAAAGATAAGGCACAGCAAATCACTTCACTATTAACATTTCGCATTCGAAGACAGAGAAGGGGGTTGTAAATGATAGATGTAATTGCATACGGAGAGTGGAGTAGAATGTTATGTTGCGCATCGCGTTTACAGGCGGCATCAGGCAAATGCAAAAACCAGTGGTGTTTAGGTTTGCACGGTAAGGCCGGGAATGGCCAACCGGTAGAATGTAGACGGTAACCAAAACAGAGACAATGCATAAACCAAGCGCTGTTGCCTACGCCATTTAATCGGATCAGCTGATTCACCAGATAAACCAGAAAGTGGTCAAATAAGAGTTGGGATGTCCTACCGCCATTACAAATATAGTAACGGGAATTTATGAAACCGAGGAATAGCAAGGCGGCTTAATTTATGATGTCGGATGTCTAGTAGAGCGCCAAATAGTGACATTTCAGGCTCGCATACTTAGGTTCTATTCACGTGATCGCTCACTCGCCGTCGAGACAAGGTCGCTAAGAGGTGTTCAGTGCATGCTAATGACCCGCCTTACGTTTAGGCATTTTTCAAAGCCTAAAGGTGTGCGTTAATGCGGCCGCCAATGTGGTGCCATGGCAAGACACTGCCGAATAGCGAGTGCGGACTACATGGCCAAAAAAAACATTAGAACGTTTTCGGCGAAGCTCAAGCCGCCGACAAAAAGATGACGTCTCCCAATTATAAAGTAGGTGTCAAAAAAGAGGCCGTTAACTGCCTCAGCAAGAAGTCCGTTTGATTTTGAAGTCACACACGACCAAAACAAAACGATCAAGGCACATCAGGACTGCGTTTTTGCTTTATCGAACTAGTGGGAAACCAAAAAGGAAACAATAACTTACACTAAGATAACCTTCCACGTTCTAATAAGATCCTCCAACATCTTAGTGACAATTGTTCGAGCACCAAGAACTATCGACGGGTAGCTGGAAGGATAACAAGTCAGAGTAAAGACATTTTCACAAATACTGGGGCCATAAAGGAACCGTCGAAACACAAATTTGCAACAGTAGGGACCAAAAACCAATTAACAAAAGTGTGCGCTTGCGACAGCTGCCATCTCAGAGAAGACAGGACAGTTAAAGGACTGTTTCAAGTTGCAGTTATTGGCTTCTTGCACTTCTGTAAGCAATATTTGGAAAAGAAAGTGGACGCCTGCGCGAAACGAAGGCTCCAGTTTAGATACCAGTTGGATTTCAAACACTGGCGCCTAATACGGCCGCTGTGTGCCAGATTTCGAGAATTGAGGCACCAGTTGTGAAAGTAAATCTTTAGTAGACAATACATCTGATTTGGGTGTACGGTAAGCAAATATTCCACTGGTAACCCACAGCAGGGTTTCTGTCAGCGGGCGTGGTAAGTCCGTTCACCACCAGCATACACAAAAGGGGATAATTTATTACTAGGCGTTGTTTGAAAATACGACAGATATGGACGACTGCTTTCACACCAACACCGTGTGATTTATTGATAAATTGTGCAATTACTAGAGCCGAAATAAAGTGGCTTGGACTTCCGGTAAGCGAACGACATGGAAACAAACAAGAGGGGAAAAAGGGAACGCAAAATCGAATTTTTCGACACGGTGTCAAACTCTTACCCACGGCCAGTTGAGGGGTTGCTGGGTAAAAATGCGCAAGAATAAAGAAAACCGAATAGACATTGTTGTAGCCCATAAATAAGTGAGAAAGCTGTTAGTTACACTGACACCATTTCCATTAGGTTGCAGTTGCTAGATGATAAGATATGACGCACTCAGGCATTCCATTACCGAGTCACCGAACTTTGGCGGACAAAAAGCGAGACAGTGGAAACAAAAATCACATGACAACAAAAACCCACACAGCACTCCAGGCGTACTAGATTATTAAGCCGCTAAATTATTGTTTGTTTGGCGACAGACTGCATTAATTTAGCGCAGAACAGGAGCTTTGTGTAAGCGACTTGATACTAAACAGTTTAGCAACGTCAAGATCCACAATGACAAAGTCGAGGCTGTGTTTAATTACATACGAGGTCGGAAGCACATCACTCTATGACTAAATACTTGACAGATTTTAAAATAACAGATATTTGGTTGGTAATTCAAAAATTTCTAAGAGGGGTGGCCCACGACCAGGTAGGAATCACAAGAAATCATGAAGTACCTTGGTGGTGGCTTGACCGATTTGGGGTACTTCATAGATTCCCTGGTTCGGTTATCGATCGCCGGCAACAGTCCCGAGGGTACACATCGCCAAAATACTAAAACACACAATAATGCACCCCAAGTAAGCATAAACAGCACGGTTATCAGTAATGCTGATGGGTATTCATTGACATTACTGCAAAAATAGAAAATGCTAAGGCTAAAAGGTTGACACAGTCGCAGACACTGCGAGTCTAGACAGAGAAATTGTGAACACAACAAATACATAACCCCATAGCCAGTACAAGTTTCCTCGTGGTTATCAGTATGGAGAGGAGAGGGCCTGAGAAATACGAAATTTGCAATCAAGGCGACCGCATGTAGTACACTTGCTCAATTGCGCAGTTGCAAGCAAGAACAACAATGAGTAAGTACGTTGTAGTTTGCGAAATCAATGTCCACACAAGTTGGGGCACAAGGGCATCTCAGGGCATACGTGACAAGCCTTTTATTATCCAGGCTTGCATCAAGGAAAGTAATAATTCAAATTGACTGTAACTAGCGCAGAATTACGATAACATCCACGCTACATGAAGAAAGCGGCGATAGCTGGAAACGATGAGTATCAAGGCGCAGCAACAGGAACAAGAAACTAGCAGATTGGTTGGTGGAGTCAATGAAATAGCAAGACAGCTTTTATTATATTCGAATTGTGATATCGATATAAATCATGTTATAGCTGAAAAGATGGCTTAATTGTGGCACGACCGTTTTAGTGCCTCCAATTAGGAACTTGCAATCGTGACAATGCACGGTAGAATGAACTTTACGACATTGCCCTGCGGGCTTGGTACACCGAAAGGGAACAACTCAACCGGGTTTTCTGGTGACACTAAAACGACATTAAACTCCCTCGACATCCAATTGCATCCCCATATCAAATTTCCCACTATTCCGATGCTCAGCATAACCTCGGGCAGTGAGCTAGTTATAAGCTGGGAAAGATTCTTTAGTTAATATCCAGGTTGACATTCCTGTACGCAAAACACAGTTTTGTAAAATTAGGGAAATTCAGACGCATAACACCCGCACTGTGTCCAAGCAAAAACAGACGCCGACGACAAAGCAGGGGCAAACATGATGCGTCTGCATTAAATCAATTATGCGTGGTGTCTGTCGCCAGCACAGAATAAATGCAATTGGCCACAACCAAGGCAAATTCGGAATGCAGAGCAGCAGACTTTACTCCTTTCAACACTTATAACTACAAAATCCAAAATATAGTGCCAATGCAAAAAAGGCTTTGACTAAAACGCATGTGTAGTTAATGCCACAAGATCAAAAATTTGTAGACTCATGGTAGTGTCCGATCTGCATAATGGCGTTTATCAATACCGACTTAAGAGGATTAGGCAAATGGACCAGAACACCCAGGTGAAACCCACGAGTCACCCTCTGACATTCATCGAGGTGCGTGTCCGTGACTTGGTGCATTGAATTAGCAACAAACTGGAGGCAGCCAAATGCACTTCACTTCGTCTCGAGAGCGGCCGTTAGCAATAGTACTTTTCAAAGGTGGTGATTCAGTGCAAAAACAGAACACAACCTGGACCTTTCAACATATACAGGCAGCTTTTTGCGGCAGAGGTGTTTTTGTAAGTCGCAAATGCAGCACCAATCAGGTCGCGACACGTACGTTTCGATGCGATGTTAACGCGTAAAGCCAAATTCTGAACGCCGGCTACCGTTCACCCTAGAAACGCGCAGATACAGTCGAAAAATTCATTTCACGCATATGTATTATAATGATAGTGACAATTATGTTGGTGTCAAAGTCACAATTTTGCGAAGTAGTTAGGACCTCTTATGCCTTGCCCAAATTTAGGATTAAAACTTAAATCGACTGTTTCTCCTGAGTTTTACTGTTGTCTTCTCCAGCCATGCACCGAAGCACAACTAAATACTGACATTACAATACAATTACAACACTTGCTAAAGGATTATTACATGAACACAAAACCCACGGTTAACGGAATTTCAATTCAGCGTCAGGTAACCGAAATTACGGTGCATGCGTCACTTCCGCTACTGTCTCTCGACAACCACCGTCTCGCTTTCGTTCTATTCGCAACACGTCTGCTAGTGCATTTCGGCAGACACTTGACTCGTATATGTTACCCATTACTCATTACTTTCACGCTGGTTTGACAATCAGTTTTCACGAATAGGCATTTCATGCAGGGGCGCCGAGACACTCGCGTTTGCTCACTGAATCAACCTCGCGATTTCAATGAGCTCATCCACGTACCTGCACGTCAACCCGAAATGCGTCGTCCTGACATTGACTCAACACAGGTGTCTTTTCAATTTCTAATCGTCTCACAAGTTTTCGGATTTCAAA